>BQNB010077760.1:0-30745 GCA_026074375.1 Tanacetum coccineum | reverse complement strand
ACAATTTCCTCAACAGACAAACACAATGATTCCACAAGTTCGCTCTCCTTAATCATATTTACCAATGAATGCATCACCTCATCTATCATAACCACAAATTAGTCATTCATCTGTTCCACTATCACAACAATACCAGTCTCGTATGGATCATCAAACCTCATTTGTTACACAAATTACTTATCATTCACCTCAAGTTTCAACTCAACCAATGAACGAGTTTCCTCAATTGGACTCAAGTCTTGTTGTTCTTGTGTTTACTCAAGAAGATGATCCAATTGCTTGTCTCAATAAGGCAATGGCTTTCCTGTCAGCTGTAGCTGCTTTAAGGTTCCTTTCAACCAACAATTAACTTAGAACTTCCTCTAATCTAAGAAACCAGGCCACCATTCAAGACGGTAGGGTTACTGTGCAACAAGTTTAAGAGAGGCAAGGAAAAAGTTATACTGGTGCTGGCTATAAGGGTAATGCTACTAGTTCTGGGAGAAATAATACAGGAGGGCAGGCAAGGGTTGTTAAATGTTATAATTATCAAGGTGAAGGACATATGGCTAGGAAATGCACTCAGCCTAAGAGGCCAAGGAACACTGTATGGTTTAAGGAAAAGGCAATGTTAGCTGAAGCACAAGAATCTGGTCAAATTTTAGATGAAGAGCAACTATCATTTCTTGCAGATCCAAGCATTCGAGATGGTCAAGCTACTCAAAAAACCATTCCAAACACTGTTGCTTTCCAGATTGAGGATCTAGATGCTTATGATTCTGACTGTGATGATGTCTTTAATTCAAAGGCGGTTTTGATAACCAATCTTTCCAACTATGGTTCAGATGTTATCTTAGAGGTACCTCATTCTGAATCCTATCATAATGGATTAGACAAACAAAGTGTGCATGCAATGTAGGGTTTTAAACAAACACGAGTTGTTGATTTTACAGATAATGAGATCATAAGTGATAACAATATCATTTTGTACTTTTAATATTTACAAGAAACATAACAGGCACCTGTTCAAGATACTAATTTGTATGCACAACAAGATTCAATGTTATTATCAGTGACTGAACAAATGTCTGAACAAATGATTAATCATGTAAATAATTAGGAAAAGGCTAATCAAGAAAAGAATAATGAATCCTTAACCGCTGAGCTTGAGAGATATATAGAACGAGTCAAAACGTTTGAACAGAGGCTTAACATTGATTTAAGCACTCGTGAAAAAATGATTGATCCTCAAATGGATGATATGATTAAGGAAAAACTTGCACTTAAGCAGCAAATTGACTCACTTGAACATAATCTTTCTAATCAAATCAAGGAAAAGGAATCTTTATTGCAAACATTTACTGTTTTTAAAAATGAATCCAAAGAAAAGGAAAGTAAATATATGGACAAAGAAATTAATTTAGAAAAGAAAATAAAGGAACTAGATAATATTGTTTATAAAGTGGGTCAATCTGCTCAAACAGTGCACATGTTAACAAAGCAATATGTTTTTTTATGATCACACTCACAAACAAGTGCTTGGTTATCAAAATCCGTTTTATCTCAAGAAAGCTCAGCGGATTAAGCCAACTTTGTATTATTGTAGTGTAATATCTAGTTAACATGTTGTTATTCTTGTGATTGATGATGAAGAGACATTGATTTTGGAAGAAGTCAATCTAAAATGCTTGCAAAACAAAATGATCTAATTTCAAAAGAGAAGAAAATTAATACTACTCTAGTTAATTATGTTGAGTTAAATCGATTGTCTAAAGATTTTGGTAAATGTTTTGTTCCACAACAAGAATTGTTTGTTGAACAAGCTTTCTGGTTACAAACTTCACACCCTAATACTGACCAATATGATATTTCACCTGTCAAAATTAAGGCTCCTAAGGAACTTCCTAAGGTAAGCCTGGTTAATACATGCCTTAAAAAGCTTAAATACCATCTTGTCCAGTTTGACACCATGGTGAAAAAATAGATTACACCTGATGCTATTACAGAAGGGGGCGGTTTAAACACACTAAAGCTATTTTTCTAAATGAAATTATTCCATTTTTAAAGACCTTAAAAGACATATTCAATGTTTTTGATAAAGATCTTCTAAATGAGGTAACGGAGGTACAAACAGTTTTTAACCAGATGGAAGCTGCTGTTCAACAGTGTTCTATAGACAAACAGTGTTTTGAAATTCATAAGAAAGAACTTTTTCTTGAAAATGATAAACTCTTACACCAAATCATGTCTCAAGATGTTATGCTATGTGTGATGAATTTTACTGCTATTTTTGGTGATACTGTGAATTTGGAAATGAAGAAAAGTGAATCTTGTAACAAGTGTTTAGATCTTGAAGCTGAGCTTGTCAAAAGAAAAAAATATGATTGAACGAGATGTATACACTGAATTTTCAAACAGTTTTGCAAAACTTGAAAAACATTGCATTTCTTTAGAACTAGACATACAACTTAATCAACAAATTTTTCAAAAGGACAAATCATGTAATAATTAAAATGCTCTTGAAAAGACACTACCATTCATAAGTTGAAGGAACATATTAAATATATGAGAGAAAATGACAAGGAAGAGAAAGTCAAACAAGAAATGGATAAGATTGAAACAATAAACATTGAGTTGGAGCATAGTGTGACAAAATTACTCTCTAAAAATGAGCTTTTACATAAAGAAATTGAGCATATGAAAAAGATTTACAAAGATCAATTTGATTCAATTAAAAAGACACGTGCTCTTTCTAAAGAACACTATGACTCTTTGATTGCCCAATTGAAGTCTAAGTCTATGCAAAATGCGGATTTAAAAGGTTAAATTCAACAAAAAGGTTGTTGTGATCACATCTTTGAAAAACGCTTTACGTAAACTAAAAGGGAAAGAAATTGTTGAAAATGCTGCACAAATACCCATTGCCACCACTATTGCTCCAGGGATGTTCAAACTTGATTTAGATCTTTTAGCTCCTAGGTTAGTGAAAAATAGGGACGCTCACATAGACTATCTTAAATACACCCAGGGACAAGCATATATTCTTCAGAGAATAGTCAAACAAGCTAAAGCAAAACAACCTTTAGAAAATGCGTTAGTCATTGCCTGTAAGCATGCCAAATCAATCCAGGAGTTACTTGTTTATGTTTGAAACACATGCCCTAATGCGAATAAACCTAATGAGAAATTGGTTGTTGTCACACCAATGAACAAAGTCAAGAAAGTTAGGTTTCCAAAACCTCTCACATCCTCAAGCAACATTCATAAACAAGTAGAGTCATCCAAAACACCAAATTCTAACACACATGTGTTGCCTTCTACAGGATTAAAGAGTTCTACTAGTGTTAGCAGTTCACAGCCTACAAGCAATAAAAAGAATGATAAGATCTCGCAAACACCAAGTAGCAACATGAAGAATAAAGTAGAAGTCCAACTTAGGAGAGTTAATTTAAGTACCAATAAAAAGAATCGTGTTAAAGACTCTATGTGTGATGCACATGTTAAGCATACTATGTTAAATGCGAATTCTGAATTAATTTATGTTAAATGTAAACAATGTATGTTTGATGCAAATCATGATGTGTGTTTACTTGATTTTGTGAATGATGTAATGTGCGTTCTAAATTTAAGTCTGCTAAGCAAAGCCAACATCATAATATTTGGAAACCTACGAGTAAAGTGTTCACTGAAGTAGGATATAAGTGGAAACCAACAGGAAAACATTTCACTTTAGTTGGTAACTTGTGCCCTTTAACTAGGTTCACTTTAGCTAACTTAGTGCCTCCTAAGGAAACCACTTCTCACTTAGTAGAAACACAAAAACTAGATATTAAAGTCTATAACAGGAGACCCAAACAAGTAAAATCTGTAGGTTCGAGTAAAAAAGTTAAGATTGTAAAATCTAGGACTTCTAACAACTCGGAACCCAATCATTCTTGGGGATCTAATGCTACAGATGTTCTGATTCGTATTTTATTTTAAATATTTATTTACCAAGTTTTAAATTTATAAAAATCATTTTACCTTTACAAACGCACTAACAGGCAAAGAACCCGGTCGTGAGTAGTGTAGAGTTGGTAAATCCGAGGTCGTCCCAAGAGTAGTTTATTAATGAAATAAGACCGAAAGAAAGAGAGAAAGATATTGAATAAATTGCTATTTGACAGTAAAGAAGGAAATACTAGGATATAAGGTATACCATTAATGAATTACCTCAAATGATTCTTGACTTCCCTCTTGGTATAATTTACTATTATCATAATATGAGGTAACATTAAACTAAGACAGACATCCTTGTTTAGCATATGATCCCTAGGGGGAATGGACACGCGAGGGGAATTGACCTATTCCTCTTTCACAATGATTTGTTCCTCTCATGGTTTGATGTTAGGACAATTGCGATTCAAAAGTGTATCACGCCTAATACCATAGCTAGATCCTATAGCAAGGGGTCGAAATTGAACTACAATCAAACAGGTGCTAATGACATAGAGATTCTGAATTTTAGTGTTAAGATTAAGGGTTAAGGTCAAACCACCAACGTATATGGGTACTACAATTAGAGAATTAAGAACAACTGAGTGAAGAGGGTATGTTTACACTAAGAGTGCTCGCATCCTTAATTCAAAACCAATATTGAGTTCCTGTAACAAAAACTTAATACAGACTATAATAATAATAACAAGAGAAGTGGAGAAACCAAATGAAAATAGAACAACAATGATATTAAGGAGAATTACACCATGTTTAGATCTAGGAAAATGTAGGAGACATTGTGAAATGCTACAATTCCTAAAACTAGATTTGTCACACGTTACATGGCTCTTTCATCCTTCCTTCTCTCGCTGGTGTTTGCTGAAAGTGTTTTTCTCCAAACCCTTGTATGGGCTGTGGGAATGGAGATATCTCAATTGAGCTGAAACTCATTCATTTTATAGACTTTAAGTTGGTTACGACGTAATGTATGAGTGTGGTTACGTCGTAACCTTGCTGACGAGGATTTCCATTTCATAGGCTAAAATAATGTTACGGCGTAATTGAATCCACAGATTACGGCGTAATGATGACTCAGCAACTGTAGTAATATCGACGTGTAATGTTTACGCGTAAATATGACTCATCAGACTTTACGTCGTAACCTTGTCGATGTGGTTACGGCATAATCATTGTTAAATGCCACCATTTGTCCATTTTGTATGCAAAAATGCTCGAATGCTTGTATTTCCTGTAATAAACATAAAAAGTGATTAAGTAGCATTATCAAGGTAAATAACCAACAATTACAAGCAATTACGTAGGGATTTTGATACCAAAAAGTATTAAATATCTGATGTTATCAAATATCCCCCCACTTGGCTTCTGCTTGCCCTCAAGTAGACCTATTAGAATAATTTATAAAAAGATCTCTCTGATTTAACTCAAAGAAATGGATCCATAAAAGACTTATGCTAGAAAACATCAAAGCCGAACACCTCACGAAAAGGGGATCAAAATTCACTTCACTCTTAACTAGTCTAAGTGTTCATTTTTGGGGTGATCGCTCATCTGCACAGTCTTAGCATGTATTTTATCATAAGCTTGAGAAGTACACAAATCTGCACCAGATAAAGTTAGGGTCTAAACAATTCTTAAAGGCAACAAAGGTGATATAACACATGTTTATTTTGGTGAGATAAAGGATTAGGTTAGACAAGGGATACATAATTAATTGGTGTTAAGATAAAAACACAAAACAAATAGTATTATATAATCTAAGGTATCCATAACCGGCTATTGTCCATCTATAGTCCAAGTCTTCGAGTGCGAAAATCTGATCATATTATTAATATGGGTTAGCTAGTGATGAGATCTTGCGGAGCATGCTAACGCATTATTCAGTAGGTGGCTTATAGTTGCACCACCTTTATACTTCGGATGGCTTATAGTTGCACCATCCCTAAAATCACTAGGTGGCTTATAGTTGCACTACCTTTTTACTTAGTTGGTTTTATAATACGTAACCAACATCAGGAGTTATATCACCAGGTAGCTTATAGTTGAACCACCTTTTCTTTTCTTTTGTCTTTTTATAATACTCATGTATATAACATATCACATATCCCCTCACTCGAGATAGACATTATCGAAAGTGATAATACCGAGGGGTCTTCCATGATCAGAATGATATATCATCAAAGTAAGTGCCAATCTTCAAACCATTTTCTTGAACCATGGATTTAGGTAGCTAGAGATTTCAACACAAATATAAATATAGACTACAGGGTTGGCTAACGCAAAATGGTGTAACGAAACATATAATATTGGTGAAAACACATATTGGCTCAATGAGGGTAATCTAGGGGTATCTTGCACTAACAATGAGTGCAACAAAATGGTTTTAACACGGGTTGTCGACAAGTCAGTGTAACAAGTCGATAAACGCACACATAATGGCTATTTTGGTGAATTCCTAAATGTTGTCTTCTCGAACCATCTATTCATGCTAATCAATTTGGCCTCAAAATGATATAAAGGCCAAGTTCTAAAGTCTACATTACTACCGGCACACTTAACATTTTGGTGGATTTTTGTATAATGAGATGAAAATGGAACATCAGGCTTAAATCTCACCAAGTAATAATAAAGGGTTATGTGCATTAGGCAAAGATTAATTCTAGTTTTAATAAGAAAAACATGTCAAAAATTTAAAATTGGCATCATTTTCAAATAAAACTAGCAAATCGAAGGCAAATATTACTCAAGTGATTTTTATGTCTTTCCCTCCAATTAGAAATGTACAAAGTCCTTTTTGTACGAAAATAAAAGATTTAAATAGAAATAAGAATTGAAAACTCCCCTTGTAGTTTCTTTAAACAAGCTGCTCAAAATTAAAAGGCCCAAGGGAGATCATTGGATCGGCCCAATTATGTAGTAATCCTGCATGCAAAACAAATGGACTTTACGGCGTAACTGGACCGACCCAATTACGTCGTAAACATAATGATTACGGCGTAACACAGGGATGTGTTTACGAAGTAATGTCATTCTGAGCTTGAGTTCCATCACATCTAAAACACAAATGTCAGCAGCAACATAGATAGATAAAGATAATATCATAGAAATCCAAATTATTATAGACATAAAAAGTAAATTGTTTCAAAAAATTTTTTGTGCAAATCAAACGAAGAACTATTCTTTGTTCATGTCATTTCCTTGGTTTTGAGAAGTGGAAGGTCCTGCATCGGAATCACCAAACAATCCGAAACAGTTAGGAGAGGGAGATTAAAAGGGAGCAGTGGATTAGACCGGATTACTAGACATGAAGTTTACACCCTGCTGAACCCCTAAATCAGGAATGTTCAAGACATAGGAATAGTGGCTTCCATCATAGCGGGTGTGACCAATGTGGTGATATGATAGAAGCTGTGAAAGGTAATCAACGTTCCAATTTTAGAACCTTTCTTGCTCCATCCTCATCTGTCCGAACCGAACTCTCCTTAAAATTGATCGTACTGCTCGGACATCCTAGACATAACGTATGTAAGATCATCAATGTCGCTCCCTAATTTAGAGATATCAATCTCCATTTCACCCAGTCTTTCATCCATCGCTCTGAGCCTGTTGGTGAAGCTCATATTAGGGCGACGTCTCACACCCTCTTCATCATCATCTCCAGCATCTGAAACACCCTCATCCTCGCCATTATCAGGGATATCATTAACCAACTCACCATATCCCGATCTATTATACCTACAGATACCTAAATCTACCAGCTTAGCCACATTCAACAGTGAAGTCTCTGGTCCTAAAGTAACACTCCTCAAAGACCTCGGAGTCATCAATTCATATGACCTAGCAATCCTACCAATCAAATGTGCCCCCACAATCAGACTCTTCTTCTTGTACCCTTTTGCTTTGTTAGTTAAAAATTTAGCTACATGCCATGGAACATCCACCCTTACTCCTCCATCCATACTGTGCAACAAAAACAAGTCATCTAGATTGACTTTCTCCTTACCACTATGCCTACCTGCAACAGATAAGGTGAGCAATCAATGTGCCAAACAGCAGATGGGACTTCGGATTGAGGTGTAGGATAGGAGTGTCGGGTATAATAGTGATTATGAGTGGAAATGTTAATGAAGTACTCGGCGGGGTTGTAGTTGTTAGGCCTGTTTCTAAAGCACGATTAACGGAAATAAACTGCCAAAATAAACAAAGCATTGCCCATCTCCTCGGGTGTGTACAATCTTAATGCCAAAATAAACTGCCTCATAGTCATACTTCTTTTAACCCCTCCTAATTGAAAAACCATAGTGTCGACATTGTCTAAATCTACGATATGATCCCTAAAGGTAAAACTTGATAAGAACTCCATAACATACTCCCTGATAACCTGCTCCTGAATCCTAAACAACCTGTTCCATGCTTGAGAAGTAAAAGTCCCATCTTCCTTCGTATAGCTAACGTGGCAAAACCGATTAAGATTCTGTAGAGCTAACCCTTCATGAAGAGTACTAAATTCATTAATGTAGAGAGCTTCGAGCTTCTCAATTTCCTTCATCAAAATTTTAGAGTGTATTTTGCGAAACTCTTTTCGGCTATCAGCTGTGTAACACCCTCATCCAACAGACATTGGATTGCGCAGTGGAATTAGCAATTTGGATGTTACTAAATAGCACCATTCACCAAGACAATAGAAAACGACCCAAATGAGACGTTTAGGCAAACCAGTTTACCATTTTTAATCAAGTTAAAAACGCCTTTATGTCCCTCAGAATCGCACATAACATTCACCCATTTGAAAAACTATTGTTTTAAAATAAGGACATTGTTTTAGAACAACTTAAGACATTGTTTTTGAAAGACAAGGAACACAAAAGTAGTCTTTCAACAAATCCATCACACGCACGACACCTCTACGCCATCGTTGCCTTCATCCTTGGTTACGTGGGATAAGACATGTTTAAAACGTTAACAATAATGTTTGTGTGAAAGTCATAAGTTAAAAAAATTAATAGCAAATAATCCTTTAAACCCATAATTAAGTTCGTCGGAAAATAAAGCAACGAATGCAATGTATAACAACTTCTTTTCTTTTACGCAATAACTCATACCCCGACGTTTAACAATACAAATGGCATTTCCTATGTTATGTGCCCCAAAAACAATGTATTGATTATCAATACCAATTTATGTTTCTATAATACAAATGTTCCGTTTAACAGTGTCACAAGATTCAAACCCAGACCAAGTTGTCAAACCCAATAGATCTATTTAAGCATACTTCACTCTGTACAAGGCAATGAAACGGTTTTATGAAATAAAGGACTTTAAAAATAGCTACTTATGCGAAAAAATCTCGTAATCGGGTCTCCAACATACCATTAAAATCATAGTTTTGATTTTATCAAAAAAAACATGCATCCCCCTCGCGGGTTTAAAAACAATTAAAAGATTTAAATGCGAGGCTATGAACTCACCTTAAGCAAAAGATCCAATCAATCAAATCAACAAGCGTAAATAGCTTCACGTCTTAACCGCGACCTATTAATACATATATAGCGGTACGTGACTAAAAGTATAATTAAATCATATAACATACATACTTGCATTTATATATATATATATATATATATATATATATATATATATATATATATATATATATATATATATATATATATATATATATATATATACAAATATTTCATACGTATATAACATCATATACAACAATCTCCAAGCGCGGACACAAAACCATTTCACGTGACCACTTAAACAATATCCAATTTTTTCCATAAAGTTTCCATTTTTAGAAAGTTACCGAAAGTAAGGATAATATAATCCGAACTTCATATTTCGTTATCAATTAACTAACATTACGAACCCTTTGCTCATTATAGACTTTAATCAAAAGTTTACGTAAGTTTGACTTTCAAAAGTCAAACTTCGTAGTTGACTTTTTACCCCAAAAATACCCAAACTTGACTCGGCCATAAAACGTTCGTTATTAAGAGTTACGTGACGATCCACCTAGCGAAACGTAGCTTAAGGCGAACACTATCACTTAACATTATCAAAAATAACTTTCAAAAATTTCTCGACTCGCTACGGTTAAGTCAAACTTTCTGGTCAAACTTGGTCAACACAAAACCTATGAAAACGACATTTTCGACATAATCCGACTATCAAAATACGCTTAACTAGTCTATATAATTATACCAAAACCATCAAACTTTGGTCAATAACCAAACACACTTTCAATAATTTCCGCACTTGAATCTTATAGCAATAACCATATAACACGCAATATAACTAAATTAATCAATACAAAAACATAACTAGAAGCTTACAATGCTATAAGAAAAATCAAATATGGGTTCCCCTTGGTCTTTTGAAATCGGACGAAACCCAACAAACCAAACCAAACCCTTTTTCAATCAAACAACTTGCTAATAACAACAATCTAACCACTTTGAACACACCTTTATACTAAAAAATGGCAATAACACACCAAAAATCTAACTTCTACAAATCTTATTGCATGTGAGGTTTTAATAGTGGGTTTTGTAGCTTTTGAAAAAAGGATTAATAATATGTAATTTGATTGTAATGCATGTCGGAAAATAAACCAGAAATGGATGTTGTTTGGGTGTCCGGTCGAAGAGAAGAAGAAAGGAGGGAGGAGTGTTTTTATTTTTGTAAAAATTATAAGTGTGTGTATGGTTTCTTTTATAGAAAAGTAGTTTGGAAAATTAACAATTCTAGTCCCTCTATTCTCAAGCCCTTTTAAAACTAATACAAAGTGTTTCTTTTATAAATAGAATCGGCCAAAGACTCGAGTCACACCACGTTAATAAATATTTTAAATCTGTCCCACTAATTTTTCTTTAAAACGTTTAATAAAACGTTAAACCTCGTAAAACACGACCTTTAAACACTATTTTTACAAAAACTCAGGAAAACATCATAAAATACAAAAATAACATATTCACGCTCTCGGAGCAAGAAAAATAAATTTTTTTGACTTTCTAGACGCTAAAAACAAATAGAAACCCAATCACGGCATGAATTACCCTATAAATGGAAATTCTCATCAAACCTTATATAGCATAAATGAATGTAACTATTTACGTAGCAAAAATAATTATCTTAGCTTGGGATAGACGTTGACCTGAAACTCAGGTTGTTACATTCTCCCCTCCTTTAGAGAGCGTCGTCCTGGTGCTTGACTTGACTTATCCGCTTCCCTCGCTTCGTCCTTACTTGTAAAGAGTTAAGGGTACTTTTTCTAAATCTGATCCTCACGTCCCAAGTAAATTCTGGACCCCTTTGCGAATTCCAACAAACTTTAACGATAGGTATCCAACTTTGCTTAAGTCGCTTAACCTCTCTATCAATAACTTCCACTGTCTCTTTAATCATATGCAACTTATCTTCAAGTTGAATCTCATCCATCAGAACAACAACATCGCCTTTCGCTAAACATTTCTTAAGATTCAAAACATGAAACGTACTATGAATCCCCTTCAACTCTTTTGGTAACTCCAGCGTATAAGCTACAGGACCAACTCTAGCTAGAATCTTGGATGGCCCAATGTAACGTGGACTTAGCTTTCCGCGCTTTCTAAAACGCACATCGCCCTTCCATGGCGATACCTTAAGTAGTACCATATCACCAACTTCAAATTCCAACGGCTTAGTTCTCCTATCTGCATAACTTTTTTGGCGACTACGGTCAGTTAACAAATGGTTCTTAATCTAGACGATCTTCTCGGTCATATCACGGATCAATTCTGCACCGGTGAGTTGGCTATCCCCAACCTTACTCTAGTATACAAGTGATCTACATTTTTGTCTGTAGATCACTTGTATACAGGCGAAACTCGAATATTTGCTTAATCAATCCCCCTAAATTTTCTGCCTTCACATTCTCCCTTTTCATTGCTTCCTCTTGAGCTTCACGAATCTGCTTAGGTAGATAATTCTGAACAGTCATCATCAAATCTAGAACACGCAATGGCTTATTCCTTTCCTTTCGACTTAAGGCGTCAGCCATAACATTTACTTTTTCAGGATGATACCGTATCTCACAATCATAATCACTCAACAACTTAATCCATCTCTGTTGTCTCAAGTTCAGCTCTTTATAATTCAAAATTCAAGTAAAGTTGCTAGCTTCTCCATACTATTCCTTTCTTCATTGGTAAGAATTGAGCTGATTTGGCCAATCGGTCGACAATAACCCAAATCGTATCATACCCACTTGGCGTTCTCGGCAATCCACTCACAAAATCCATAGTAATCCTTTCCTACTTCCAAACTGGAATCTCAAGTTGTTGCAGCAATCCAGATGGTTTTTGATGCTCAGCTTTGACCTTTGCACAAGTCAAGCATTTAGTAACATAAGTGCCAATATCCGCTTTCATATTCGGCCACTAGTACAACGGCTTCAAATCTTGATACATCTTGTCTGATCCCGGATGGATGGAATATTTGGACTTATGCATAACCAAATCCCTCAATCCATCGAATCGTGACATCCAAACACGATTCCCAAAACAACGTGTTCCAACAGGGCGAAATTTGAATTTTGGCTTAATCAATCTCCCTTAATTTTCTACCTCTACATTCTCTCCTTTCACTGTTTCCTTCTGAGCTTCACGAATTTTCTTAGGTAAATCATTGTGAACAGTCATCATTAAAGCTCGAACACGCAATGGCTTATTTCATTCTTTCTGACTTAAGGCGTCAACCACAACATTTGCTTTTCCAGGATGATACTGTATCTCACAATCATAATCACTCAACAACTTAATCCATCTCTGTTGTCTCAAGTTCAGCTCTTTATAATTCAAAATATATTGTGGGCTCTTGTGATCGAAGAAAACCACACACTTCATTCCATACAAATAATGTCTCCATAACCTAAGAGCGAAAACAATGGCTCCTAATCGTGAGTAGTGTAATTCTCTTCATGGACTTTCAATTGTCTAGAAGCATACGCTGTCACCTTCTCTCTTTGCATCAACACGACTCCATAACCTTTAAGTGATGCGTCATAATACATCACAAAATCTTCTGTTCCCTCGGGCAACGCTAAGATTGATGCATGACACAACTTCCTCTTCAGTGTTTAAAAAGCTTCCTCTTCTTCTTTTCCCCATTCGTATTTCTTATCTTTCTGAGTCAACTTAGTCAGCGGCTTAGAAATCAAAGAAAAATCTTTAATAAACGTCCTATAGTACCCAACCAATCTAAGAAATTGCCTCACCTCTATTAGCGTCATTGGTGCAGCCCAACTCTTAATGGCTTCGACCTTGGCAGGATCAACACGAACACCACTATGATCAATCACATGACCCAAAAATTGTACCGAATCTAGCCAAAAATCACACTTTGAAAACTTGGCGTACAATCTCTCTTTCTTAAGCAGCTCCAAAATGATCTTTAAATGCTTCCCACGCTCTTCCTCGTCCTTGGAGTAAACAAAAATATCATCGATGAACACTATGACAAACTTATCAAGATATGGCTTGCATACTCGGTTCATCAAGTCCATAAACACAGCAGGCGCATTAGTCAATCCAAACGGCATTACTTGGAACTCAAAGTGACCACACCGAGTTCTAAATGCACTAATTGGAATGTCCTCTTCTTTAATGCATAACCGGTGATATCCTAATCGCAGATCAATCTTAGAATACACGCTCGAACCTTGCAGTTGGTCAAATAAATCGTTAATTCTCAAGAGAGGATAACGATTCTTGACAATTAACTTGTTTAACTCATGATAATCTATACACATTCTAAAAGATCTATCTTTCTTCTTCACAAACAAAACCAGTGCTCCCCATGGGGATGAACTCGAACGAATAAATCCTTTCTCCAACATCTCTTGTAATTGTACCGACAACTCTCTCATCTCAGACGGTGCCAATCTATATGGTGCACGTGTAATAGGTGCAGCCCCCGGTACCAGATCAATTCAAACTCTACTTGCCTCGGCGGTGGTAGTCGTGGCAACTCCTCAGGAAACACCTCAGGAAAGTCACAAATTATAGGCACATCTTCCAATCATTTCTCCTCGATTTATTCTCCGTCATGTGTACCAAAAACGAATGACAACCTTGCTAAACGTACTTATGAGCCTTAATACAAGATATGACCTTTAATCGAGACACACCCTTGTCACTTTTGAATATGAGCATATTTGTTCCATGTAGTATACGAACAACTTTCTCGCTACAGACGATAACGGCATCGTGCTTGACAAGCCAATCCATACCGATTATGACGTCAAACGTACCAAGCTCAATCAGCATAAGATCGATTTCAAAAATATGGTTCACTAAATTCAAAGTGCAACCTTTCAAAACAGTGTTCGTACTAACTACCCTTCCATCAACTAACTCTACCTCATAACTAGCTCTTATTTTGACCGGATTGATATTAAGCATGGAACTAAATCTAGTATCTACAAAACTCCTATCGGAACCTGAATCAAATAAAACAAAAGCATAGTGGTTATTGAGAAGAAATGTACCAGTAACCACATTCGGACCCTTCGACTCAGCCTCCTTAATAGCATAAGCTCGACCACAAACTTCTCTAACTTCCTCTTGCTTAACCTTCCTTGGGCATCGGTTCCTAGTATGACCTTGTTCACCACAGTCGTAACAAGTCAGAATAGGCATAGCATTTACACTAGTGGCAAAATTCATCTCCATGTAATACCTTTCCTTGTACCTAACCTTTCCACACTTGTGACACTTGATTGTACACAAACCAACATGGCGAGTATAACAACGTTCACACAAAGGAAGTGATCCAGACAACACCTTTCCATCAGTAGGAGCGGTAGCCATGTCTCGCGCATTCCCTTGCTTTTGGTTATTGTATAAAGTTTGGCGTGAGTTGTCCCTATGATTGTTCTTACTACTACTATTTCCACTTTGAAACACTTTCGCTTCTTTCCTTTCAAGATTCTTTCATCTCTAGCTTGCGATTTCTATTCCATCAACTTATGAGCCATGCGTACGGCTTCGTTCAGGTTAGCAGGCTTAGAAGAAGTAACTTTACCTTTGATGTTATCTGTTAATCCCCGGATGTAAACATCAACCTTCACTCTTTTCTGTTCAACCATTCTCGAACATATCAATGCTAACTCGTTGAACCTCTGAGTATAAGCCACAATGTTATACTCCTTGACCTTCACGTTTCACAGTTCGTGCTCTATTCTTTGAACTTCTTCTATTGGAAAAAACTCTGCAGTCATCAACTGTTTCATCTCAGTCCAAGGCATTTGGTTCATAGTCTCCAAACCCATGATTGCAACCTTAGCATTCCACCAAGTCAAGGTAGGTCCTTGTAATGTTGCAGCAGCAAACTTAACCTTCTCGCCCTCTGCATATTCACTGATTCTAAAAACACTCTTAGTTTTCTCGAACCATCTTCGTAATTTAACAGCTCCTTCAGTGCCATAAAAAGTAGTAGGATTGCACTTCATAAACCCCGTAAAAGTGCACTCACGAACAACAGGTGCGGCATCTTGACCGCTAACTGGTCCATATCCCCTAGCATCATTTCCAGCATTCGCATGTCTAGCTCGCTCAGCAGCGATAGCAGCATCGACACTTTCCTTGATCATTCGACGAATAGCAGCTTGAGTCAAAGGTGCAGACTTTGGAGGCATGATTCTGTCATGTCATACAGAAAACAATCTGATAAGCATTCATAACATGATATACTCATAACATGGTACAATGACAAATCAATCACAACAACAGTCACACAACATCAAGTATTAATCAAAAGATAGTCATTCATTTTTCGTTACAAAAGAGTTAATACATAGTTGCATTGTTTCATGAAATGATACAAATTGTTACAACCAATAGCACTAATTCTACTAACCGAGGATTCAGTTTAGTGATTACAAAATAAAGATACCACAATTGAAACTAAACTACTAAGATGATTTCCCTCGTGATTCTTTCATAGCACACTCTTCATCCTTGACCGAAACGTTGATGGTCTCATTCGGTCTTTCTTCAAACATAAATCCTCTATGAATCATCTCTTGATAGAACTCATGAGCTCGAACTCTAGTCCAATAGAGATCTCTCTCGACTCATTCGTTTTGCATATGAAGGAATGTTTTGCTAAATCTTGCTTCTTCAAGTTCCTTCTTTAATTTTTTACACGCAACCTTATCTTAAGCATTACCAAGCTTCTCAACCAGCTTTTCCATTGCATCCATTCCTTGCTCCACACTAGAACACACTTCATTACCCAAATCCAAAATCAACTTATCATAATACTCATCCTTTGCTTTTACAGTCTTCTCGAACAATGCATGCGCCATCTCGCGACCACACAGTCATCTTGAAAGAGAAGCCATTCGACCAAAAAGAGAGTTAATGTCCTTCCTCATGATACCAGGCAATAGACCATCACTGTCTTCTCGAAGAAAAAGAGCAGTAGAAGATTCACCTACCTCATGGACGCTAGCAGGAACAGTCTCATCCTTGTGCTCAATCGTGTTCTTAACCTCGATTACATCCTCTGGTTCTGACTCAGAAGCAGGCGGCGGAGGGTTAAGAGGATCCACCTCTTCATAGGGATATGTTAACTCTGGCTCATTCTCATCTTCCTCAATGTTGACTTCTATATTATATTCTTCTTCTTGGGGTTCTTCTTCTTCCTCAAATTCTTCTTCTTCTGGGTCCTCGTCTTCATCAACTAAGACAGGCTCGGGAACAACAGGAACATCATCGTGTTGATTCGGCTCAACAACGGGTACATCATCCACATGATCAGGAGGAATTACATTCACCATGATAATCTAGAAAATATCATATAATACTAACTTAATAGCGTATCACTTCTTATTCTTATTAGAACACTATTATCAAAATAATGGCTCGCATAAAAGCGCAACAAATAAAAATTTACAATTCGTAACATTCTCGTTCCATACATACCTCAATTATATTTCAAACATACATAATAATAGTTTTAATATAATCACATGCCATTCTATGCATACAACAGATGCATAAATGTACCAATACATAACAATTTCTGCATCCAACACATGCATGAATCTATCTATACTTAACCATTTATACATACAATACATACGTAAATACTTATACATAACAATTAATAAATTTACCTTTTCTTTCTATATGTAACCAATGGCAACGAGGAATCTCGGCGTGCGTGTAGAAGTGTTATAGTTTAGGTTTTTCAAAAAAGACTCGACCTAGTTCTCTATAACCTTAGGCTCTTGATATCACTTTGTAACACCCTCATCCAACGTACATTGGATTACGCCGCGGAATTAGCAATTTGGATGTTACTAAATAGCACCATTCACCAAGACAATAGAAAACGACCCAAATGAGACGCTTAGCAAACATGTGTTCCATTTTTAATCAGAGTTAAAATGCGTTTAGGTCCCCACAGAATCGCAACACAACCATTACAACATTTGAAAAACTATTGTTTCAAAGTAAATACATTGTTTTAAAACAACACAAGACATTGTTTTTGAAAGACAAGGAACACATAAGTAGTCTTTCATCAAATCCATCACACGCGCGACACCTCCATGTCATCGTTGCCTTCAACCTTGGTTACCTGGGATAAAACATGTTTAAAACGTCAACAACAATGTTGAGTGATATTCATAGAGTTTAAAATAATTAATAAGCAATAATCTTTGAACACATAATTAGTTCTCGGGAAAACAAAGCAACGAATGCAATGTATAGCAACTTCTTTTCTTTCACGCAATAAGCTCACGACACCAAACGTTAACAATACATATGGCATTTCATATGTCAGTGTGCCCCAAAACAAGGTATTATTGTCATATACCTACTACTTTCTAAATACAAAATGTCCGTTTGACAGGGTGGTCACAAGGATTAAAACCCCGGACAGGGTTGTCAAACCCAATAGATCTATTTAATTTGTTGGCATTCACCTTACAAGGAAATTAACGGTTCATGAAATAAGGGACTTCGACAATAGCTACTTATGCGGAAACAATCTCATAATCGGGTCTGGCATACCATAAAATCATATGTGTTTGATTTTATAAAACAAACATGCATCCCCCTCGCGGGTTTAAAAACTATTAAAATATTTAAATGCGAGGCTATGAACTCACCTTAAGCAAAATATCCAAATCAATCACATCAATAATCGCAAATAGCTTCACGTCTTAACCGCGACCTATATAATACATATATAGCGGTACGTGAGTAAGAATATAATAAATCATATATTACATACATGCATTTATACATATACTATTAAGTATATACAATCATATACTACAATCTCTAAGTGAGACGCAAAACATTTCACTTTGACGCCCTAATCAATATTACAACGTTTTCCATAAAGTTTCTATTTTTAGAAAGTTACCGAAGGTAAGGATAATATAATCTGAACTTCATATTTCATTACGAATTAACTAACATTACAAACCCTTTGCTCATTATAGATTTTATTCAAGAGTTTACGCTAGTTTGACTTTCAAAAGTCAAACTTCGTAGTTGACTTTTTACCCAAAAATACCCAAACTTGACTTGGTCGTAAAACGCTCGTTATTAAGGCGTCCTACGTGAGACGATCCCTCCAACCCCACCGCAGACAACTGAGTTAGGACCTAGACAACCACCTATCACTTAACATTATCAAAAATTAATCACTCATTGGTCCCCAAAATTTTTCGACTCGCTACGGTCAAATCAAACTTTTTGGTAAAATAGTGGTAACCCTTAACCTATCCCCAAAATCGATATTTTTTCCGACACATAATCCGTATATCAAATACGCTTAACTAGTATATATAATTATACCAAAACCATCAAACTTTAGTCAATAATAAAACATGCTTTTAATAGTTTTCGCACTTGAATCATCTAGCAACAATCATAATACATGCAATATATCACTTTAATCAAACAAGGAAACATAACTAGAAGCTTACAATGCTATCAAGAAAATCAAAATATGGCTTCCCCTTTGGCTTCTAAAATCGGACCGACTACCCAAAGACCACAATCAAACCTTTCGCGCCCCTCACTCCTCCGCGCTCCCTACACACTTCAAATATAACAAACAATTAACTAATCTAAACACCCCTTATTACACGAAATCACCAAGAACAAAAAAAATCAACTTCTTCAATACTTAGTGCATGTGAGGTTTCTATAGTGGGTTTTGTAGCTCTTGAAACAAGGATTAAGATTATATATTTGATTGTATTGCATGTCGGAAAATAAGCCGGAAAATGGGGTTTGTAGGGTGGTCTGTTCGAAGAGAGCAAGGAGAGGGAGAGAGTAATATGATTTTTGTAAAAAGAGAATAAGTGTGTGTATGCTTCTATTTATAGGAGATAACTTTGGAAATTTGGCAACCTAGGTCGCTCCTTCTTATAACTCCTTTTAAAACTAGTACAAAGTCCTTTTTCTTTTATGTAAAATCGGACAAAGACTCGGGTCACACCACATTAATAATTATTTTAAATCCGTCCTACTATTTTTTCTTTAAAACGTTTAATAAATCGTTAAACCTCGCAAAACACGACCTTTAAACCTCGGTATTTACAAAAAACAAAAGGGAACAGCCATAAAATAACTAAAATAACATATTCTCGCTACATCGATAGAACAATATAAATTTTTCTGACTTTCTTAGACGCTAAAGCAAATAGAAATTCAATCACGGCATGAAATTACCTTATAAATGGCAATTCTCATTAAACCTTATATAGTATAAACAACCATAATTATTTACGTAGCAAAAATAATTATTTTAGCTCGGGATAAGACGTTGACTGAAGCGGGGTTGTCTACAATTTATTATTAGTGTTTATAGCGCTCGCGCGCATTTTAACAAAGTAGTCTAAGTAGTTTGTCTATAGAAGGAGAAAATTTTGTAAAAAATGAAAAATATCATATTATCAAAAGACTAGGGACTATATTGCAAAATTAGGAAAATAAAGGCAGGAAAGTCGACCTCCCTCTCCTATAAATAGCCACCTAATCATCATTAGGTGGTTAAGGCTTGTAACAAACTCACTTTCCCTCCCTTTTCTCTTTTTATAAAATTTGGAAAATTGTGAAAGACTTGCCTTCTTCTCTTAATTCTCTCTATCCTAAATCGTTCTATATCGTGTAAATTCAAGCTAAATCAAGACCTAACAAGTGGTATCATACGCCATTAGAGATTAAGAGTGATTTATTTGTGATTTCGAACGTGATCGAGAACGACGTGATATGTATCCGGTGAAATTCAGTGGTTTCGAGTGGTGATTTGAGCATCTTGAGCAATTTTGACGTTCAATTACACGATTCTACTCATTTTTGAAAGAAATTATGGACAAGACGTGATCGTGTTGGTTATTTTAAGTAATTTCGGTATCATTCTTGTGTTTTCTTCAAAATTCGACAAGGTTATTGGTTGATTCGAATGAGTTTGTCGTAGTTTTCTCATTTTCAGAGGCCTGGTTGTTGTTAGATTGAGTTGTAATAGATATACGTGTTTTCGGTTTTTATCAAAAAAACGTATTTTAGGTGCCTTCTATCATTTTCAGAACTTGTTACCGAGATTGATCTATTACACATTTTTTTGGTTTTATCGAAAAGTGTGTATTAGAAACACGTTTCAAACTCGAAAATAAGCATAATCGTTGTAATAGATACACAAGTTCTCGGTTTTATCAAGAATTGTGGTAGGAAAAATAAAATTCGATATCACATTACGTCTTTGTCACAATTTCAGTTTTATCAAAATTGTGATACACGAAAAAAAATCATTTTTGAAATTAACATATGGTTTTGTGAATTATAAAGTGATCATTGTTAGGATCACATAAATGGACCCGAACAAAGAAGCTTCGGTCACTCGAAGATACAAGACAAAAGTCTAGCTCGTTAGTTGATTAATTAATTAATGTTTATTAATGTAATTGGGCTGACAAAGAAAAAGCCTGAAAAGCCCAACAAAAGCCTAGAATGGGCATAACCTTGTTAGTATAAATACACCTAGTTTAGTCAAAATTAGGTGAGACATTAGAGACAATATAGTTAGCCACCAAAAAAAGGTTTCTTCTTTCAATCATCAATAAAGTCTTAATTTTCTGCATCTTGATTCTACTCATCATTGTTACGGTTTGTATGAATGATCATGGAACCAACAATTGGTATCAAGAGCCTACAAGATTGATGAATTGATTTGGTTTTGTGTTATTTTTTACTTTTGATTTTCGAAAAAAAAAAGGGTTTCGAAATTTTTTTTGTGTTTGATTAATTGTTTGTTTTGATTTTTGGTTCATAGATGGTTTGTGTTTAATTGATATCATAAAAACCATCTCTTTTGTGTTTAAAAACATCTAGTATTTTTTTTCTCTTTTGATTCGTGTTATTTAAACAACAAGAAAAGAGAGTCGATTTTGTTTAAGAATCGAACGAGTGGAAATCTAGTGGGGATCGAACAAGAGAGGATCGAACAACCTTTGAGGATCGAACGAGTGGATCGATCAAGAGGATTGAACAAGAAGGTGCATCCGAACAACGGGAATCGTTAACGAGTTTAGTCTTTGAGGTTCGAACTAGTTATACTTCTAGTTTGGTTCGAACCAGATTATACTTCAAGGATCAGAACGAGCTCAACTCCTCAAGGACTCCGAACGATGTGAGTATCAAACGAGCTCATTTCCTCATGGATCGAACGAGCTCAATCCTCAGGAGCGAACTAGATTATACTCAAGGGTCGAAAAAGGACAATCGACTAGAGGATTTCGAACTAGCGTTCATTTTTAGAACCGATCTAACCAATCGAACTGAGGATCGACTAGCTTTCTTTTTGGACTCGGAACAAGCCATCGAAACTAGCAATAATAAACCGAACAAGCGGGGGAAAATATTTAGAAAACAGACAAATAAATCAAACAACAACAAAAACATAAACACAAATCAAACAAATCAACAATCACTTGCGATCCGTTCATTCATACTTAAATTAGTTCCTCTATCTGTCCTTAATATGTGGACCCCGTCCACACACTCACTCCGTCTGCTACCCCCCCATAGACTCTCGCTCCTATTAAGAGATATCAGATATACCCTCGCGCCGCTCTCACGGCTCGCTCACGCACGTGCCCCACTCTATTTATAATTTTATTCTTCTTACTACCTTTGTTGGTTGAAAAGTGACTACGATTCTTTGAAGATTCGTATACACAGGTTACATTGCGAGGCAAAACCCAATGGCAAGCTGATATGAAATCCATCAAGAATCGGACCTACACCTCACCATATGGTCATGATCCTCCACTACTGATTCTAACTATTTGTGCCCGCACCTGAGGGGAAGAAAAGAAACTGATTCTGAATTCAATGAAGAGGAAAACAAACTTGTGAGATGGCTGATACTCAGCTGATAATCATTTTAGTCATGGTCTTCCCAGACCCATCTTCAACAACCCTAAATCAAAAAGCACTGCAAAAAGGAGATTTGGGAGTTGCTTATGCAGAGGATAGGTTGACTCTTCAACATATGGAAGGAAGAATCTGTTTGATGAGTTCCGATCGCTTTCGTGCTATGGAAACGAATCAATTCATGACTACTTTGTGCGTTTCCACAAGTTGTGTATTGACATGAGATTATCAGCTCAACATTCCAACTCATCAGATGAACACCGTAGTTTGTCAACTACCTTCGGCCATATTGGCGGTGGTAAGTATGTGAATAATATCAAACAGACATGGTTATCTCAACCAACTTATGTTCGATCTATAATCATCTCAAAGCCTATGTGCCTCTTGCCAAAAAGAACTCTCACTCCGCTCTCCAAAGGAGCAGTCTAAAAGTAGTGTTGATCCCTGGACCTATGTTGCAACACCTCATCTGCACCTGCTTATATCATAAACATCACTCCTAGTACTCAAACTACTGTCAGCTCTCCGAAAATGACGCTTTGATGGCCAATATGACTCAGATTGCTAATCTCTTACAGTGGTTTCTAAAGCGAGTTTCCACCCTCCAACAACCAGCTCCGGACTTCCTCACAACTCAAGGACTACATTGCTACTGGTGCATGATGGTCACATTGTTACTGAACCAGTCAAGAGGAAGGGCTCCAGGTATTAATTGGTAATACAGGTACTCGAGGAAAGAAAGGTGATACCCCATGCTTTCAACTGAGAGGAGAAGGACATGTGGCTCTAGGCAGTGTACAGAAACCCAAAGAGAATGATGGACTCCAGTGTACTTCAAAGAAAAGCTTTACTTGATGGGAAGATAAGGAGGAAAGGCGATGTGTTAGATGCTGAAGTTGATTGAAGCTTTCCTCGCTGATATGGAATCACTGCACCTTATGATCAACCTAAGCTACTGACTACAACAAAACATGTTTCAAGCCAATCATGAGGATGCATATGACTCAGACGTGGATGAAGGCCCCAATGCTGCTGTCGCTTTCATGGCCAACTTGTCATCCACTAGTGCAACCAACAATCCAGTCAATGAGGTACACTCCAATGACAATCAAATCTTTGATAATGTGGATTATCAGTTGAGTCAGGAGATGCACCAGGAAGAACATTTAGACTCCGATGCTGAGACTGAGATTGATGACAATAACCAATCCCATTCAATCAGGATCTTTTGACATCGAAGCCCAAAATGTTTCCAACTGAGGTATTTGCTGACACATCTGATAAAGTTTCTATGATTGCCATCTTAACTGACTTGCAAACCCAACTAGACGGACATGCTAAGGTTAACCAAGAAAAATGTTTGGAAATCGAGACCTTAAAAAATGAGCTTCTGCAATGCAAGCAAGAAATATGTCGTCTAGATACCCACAAGGTCAAACTTGATCTTGAAAACAAAGTTAGACAGGAACAAGCCCTGTGTTAATTTAGCGTAGCGCTGAACTTGTTGAAGGAAAACGATTTAGCTTAAAATCTACTCTTTCAGGAAACAAGAAAAAATCCAATTGGCATTCGTCCTCTACAATTGAAAACGGCTTAAAGTTTTTATCTGAGAAAAAGAAACTAGCAGATTGTTATCTAGATTGAAAAATATGTTTTGGTTAAAAACTGCTTAAACATAGTTGAGAGTAGAGATTGTTGCAAAGATTTAACATGCCAACTTAAAACTATTCCCATGCTTTCAAAGAAACCTAAAAACGGAAACCGAATTTGACTTGCACCTTTACTTTGGAAGGACATCCTAGGCCATCGCATCCATGGTCTAGGTATTGGACCAAGCGTGCTCAACCTGTTCTGTATTGATGCTGATACCCTTTTGGTTTCCCAATCACACCACGTTAGTATTTGGGGATAGTGAAGAGGTCTTGGTTCACCACAAGTTTTAGCATGAAAAAGTTGAACGATAAAACCAGGGCTTGTTTCGACCATGAGAACGGTTTATATGACAAATGCTTAATGCATCCCTTACTGTTCGTCCCTTAGAAAGGACATATCTGCGAGATAAGGTTGTACCTCCCCTATATATTCTATTACTGGCTTTATGCCAGCGAAATTGCTTAGTCAAGATAGTAAACCAGCCACGCCTGTGTACTCATTTTGTTCATAAAAGTCGTACTCCAAGTCAAGTTCTGGCCAATCTTCAAAAAGTTTAATGCTGTTTAGTTTTCATCAATTGTGTGTGAAGGTATCATAAAATGAAACGACAACACAATCAACCTGTCTATGTTTCGGTAGGGTGTGTTATGATTATGGATAGTCTACCCACCATCACCTAAGTCCTAAACTCGTCACACATAAATAACATAACCACCCCCCCCCCCCCCCCCCCCACACCTCCCCCCACACACCCCCCCCTCCACCCAATACACCATACCCCAACCACCACACCACCCCAACACCACCCACCACCTCCCCCATCCCCCCTACCCCCCCCCCCCTCCACTATCCTCACCCCTTCCCCCTATCCCCTACCAACACAACACCTTAGCCCAATCCCACACACAACCCACACCACCACCCACCACCCCCCCCAATAACCCACACTCATCCTCCTCACATCAACCACACCACCAATTCCTACACCAACCCCCCCCCCCAACACACACCCCACATACACACCCCAAACCAATCACCATACCACACAAATCCCCACACCTCACCAAACACACCACACACCCCTCATCCCCCACCACACCCCCCCACCCCCACACCCCCCCCCCCCCCACCCCCGCCACCCCCCCCACTCTCACAATAACCCCCATAAAATCACCCTCCCACCCCCCCCCCCCCCCCCCCCCCCCCCCCCCCCCCCCCCTCCCCCCCCCCCCCCCCCCCCCCTATTCAAAACAGTTTATTGTAACAACATCTGGTAACATTTTACGGCCATTTCAAAAAAACATAAATTTATTCAAGCTCGCACTTATGATACACTTTTCAAAGAAAATAAATAGGATATGAAAACAGATTTTTGATGGACTTGGAGGGCGGAGCGTAATATGAACAATGTGTTCTTGATATCAAAAACCTGACCATAGAGAAGGAAAAAAATCTTTTAATCAAAAACATTGAGGCTTAATTGTGAATGTTTAGAAAAAGATATCTGCTATATTGTGCTACTTTCGATTATTGCTATGCCCCCTTAGTTCGAATTGCCTTTGCGAGATCTAGATCTGCATGTGATAGGGAACAACACGCTAAAGTTCTTGAACTTTAAGATGATAGTTTTAAACAACAAAAGATGGGTCATTGAATATGAGAAACGTTAAAATCTCATTTTACAAAAGACCCACATTGATTTACAAATTAATTTTTCATACTGTGTAATACAGTGCATAGACAACTTCTAGTGCCTCCAATGCAATTTTTAAATAAACAAGTTATCGAAATACAGCTTAAGGGGAAGATGACACTATCATGGTCCTATTTAGATGCTCAGTTAACCATCATGAAGGTGTTGAATGTAGGCTCCACTTGCAGTAGTGTGGACCAACAGGCCTAGGACACTGACAAATTCAGTTTGAAGATTGATTCCTCCCTTAAGATTCAGTAGATGGCCTTAAGTAGAAAACGTGAGTCTGCAAAGACGGGGTATGATGAATTGTCATAGGGCGAATACTTATACGGTACGGTTCACTAAAATAGCTTAGTGCCTTAACACTACTACACCATACTTAGTGCAAGCCTAACGATGACTGGTAAAACAAGTAGTGGACCTTCAACCTCTGAGACACCCAAAGTGCTTGCTCCTGGAATGTACAACTTAGGTTCTAAGTATATTCCACCACCCAAACGTGCTTAACGGGATCAAAACAACCCCGTTTACCTAAGAAGATGCAAAGTAACTTTTAGTGAACCCCCAGACCTTCTCTCAAACAGCTTCAAAAAACCTGTGTTGGTGCATCCTATATGCAAACTAACGTGTGTGTGCCTATGTATACAGTGGTAAAACCCACTTCTAGAGCTAGCAAAAAATTGTGCCTAAGAGAGCCAGACTGGATTCATAGTTTTCTTTGTCGGCTAGAGGTGCGAATGCGAGGTGGGTAGAAGCACCCCATAGTGACTTTGAATAAACTGGATCGTCTGTGTTGACTTCTAATTTGGCTAGTTAAACATTCTGGTTCTGTTTCCAATTTTGAACAATGTTTGTGGTGAATGTAACCAAATCTTTGCGTTTTTGCTAATCATAATGATGTTTGGTTATGTGTGATGACTTGTGATGTTAAACCCCACCAGAATAAGCTTCCTTAAACGATTCATCCCAAGGAAAGACTGGAAACACCATTAAGAATTAGGTGGGAAAACCCTTCAAGAGAGTCTGGGAAACCAATTAGCAAACTGTTGCTAACAGCAAGACCTCAGTGGAAGCCCAATGGAAGGCATTTCTCATTATTTTGAGAGTATCCATTAACTAGGATCATGGAATCTATAGATATGCCAATAGATCTTACCCCCGCAGTGCCTAGTGCTAGCCCTCAAATAACTATGGTATCTAGGTTTATCTGTCTATTAAACTTAGTGATCGAAAGACAGGTTCCAAAGGGATCTCTGGTATTTTATTGTTATCTAATCGGAAACCCTTCTGGGAATCCTATCACCGTAAATGTTTGTGTTATCGCACTGGTAGTACAAAATTGTCTATGGTATCTGGTTTTTGGATGCCTCAAGGAATATGACTGGTTGATCCGTGCGCGTCTTATCAACCTTTTTAGTTAAGTTCATTGGTACTGTTGAGATTTTGGCAAGATGAATATGCAGCAATCTGTTGGCTATGGTGGATATATTAACTGGGTGACACTTTTCATCTCTCGAGTTATTATGTTGACGGTTCTCATGCACAAACTTTTCTCTGTCGGACAGTTTGTGATGGGGTTTATGATTAAGTTGCATTCCGACAGCATTCATGTACATTCACAAACTACGATATGATAGATTACTCACGTCGGTTCACGCTCACTACCAACCGGTACTCCCATTCCACTGAATGATATGTTGTCAGCTTCTCCAGTTTGCTTCGCTTACCTTATAGCCTATTCAACGAATGTCATGGTTAATGACATCGTCGATTGAATCATCTGAATCGGCTCGGGCATGAACGAATTGGCTCGGAAAATCTAGTCAGGGTTACAATGCTGAAATATGATCAAAGACATTTGTGTCCATCTTGTCTGCTAGGTATAAGTAAGAAAAGCATCACATCCACTAAAGGCGGAAAACACCCAATATGTAGGTTCTCCATACTTTAATATTGGAACCTCTGGTGGACCATATGAGATCGGAACAGTATCAACGGGAAAGAAAGTATGTTTTGGTGATAGTGGGTGATTAACACCTGATTTGGATGGGTAAGATTTCTTCGAACAAAGGCATTTGAATTGAAAACTCCTCAAGTGATTGAGAAGTTTATTGTGAAGATCAACGAGGCCCTTATGCTACTGTTTCGCTTCGTCAAGAACATACTAATGGAAGGAGTTTGTGAATAAGTCACTCGACGGAATGGATTGAGAGTGTTGGTTATTTCTCATGAAAGGAAGCGTACATCGGTCTCCATAAACAGAACTGCGTTGTCGAAAAGTCGGAACCGCACTCTTATGGAAGATGCTCGAAGACTATATTGTCATCTTTGCGAATGTCCACTGTTCTGCCTATGGGCCTGAAGCTGTAGCCACTGCGTGTTTACACTAATTTCGGGATCTCTTTAAACACGCTTCATGGAAAGACCTATTATGAATGCTGGATGGGAAAGAAACCATAATCTACATACTTCTGGAGGGTTTGGATCTCTGTGACTATCCTACCCAATGACTACGTATGTCGTTGGTAAAAACTAAAGGCAAATAGCAGATTAGGTTCTTTGTTGGCTATGCACCCACCAAGAAGGGCGTACCGAATCTACAAACAAAAGAACGCGCATGATTTCAGGAAACGTTCATGTTGCCTTCGATGAACTTACGGAAGGATTGACGTCTGTTCAAAAACCGAGTTCAGGCATGCACTAAACTAAATGACTTCTGTGCCACAAACTGTACAGAAACTCGAACTTACTGCTTTACAGTCAGGACAACACAGCCGTTATGCACTAGTAAAAAGACCCAAACCCACCTAGTGTCCTCCCACAATGGAAACATGGTAGACGATTTATTTTCAATGGTTTGATTGTGATAAGGTTGTTCCCGATACCTCCGGTTTGTTCCGATAACTTCCGGTTATAGTTCATGTGCCACAGCACCCGAGGAATGCCATATGGTTCACCTCCACAACTGTTATCTCAGAGTCGCCTGCAGTTACTGAAAGCCTCTTACCTCATCAAGTACCTCTACCAGACACTAGTGATTCTGATGTTGAAACACTGTTCGATCATGTTGACAGTAATGTGTTTGACACCTATAATGCTCCTGAAACCGATTCAGAAGCATCTTCTTCCAACTCTGTCAATATCGATGTTACTCCCAACAACCAATTACCTCACGTGCAAAAAGTTGGACTCAAGCACATCCGATTGAAAAACATTATTTGGGGTTAAGGATCGACCTGGTTCTCTACCTGGAAACTGCTTAGAGAACCGACGCGATGTAGGGTGTTTCTTTCAAACGAATCTTAACTCATTGTTGAACCAAAGACTACAAGCAGCCTTAGAAGCACTCGTGCTGGATTGGGCTATGCAGGAGAAATTCAGAGTTTGAACGTCTAGATGTTTGGATACTTGTACCCTGTCCAGATAATATTCTTATCATCCCGCTCAAATGGATTTTCAAAATTAAGTTGGATGAATATGGAGACGTCTTGAAGAACAAAGCTCGGTTAGTGGCGAAAGGATATCGTCAGGAAGCTGGTATTGATTTTGAGGAATCATTTGCTCCGGTTGCTAGACTAGAAGCAATCAGACTCTTCATTGCTCATGCAGCCAAGTATGAACATGGTCATCTTCCAGATGGACGTGAAAACCGCCTTCCTCTAATTGGCCGAAACTGAATGAAGTTGTCTATGTTAGTCAACAAGAAGGATTTGGTAGATCTGAGATCCATCGCATGGTGTACCGTCTCAAGAATGCTTCTATATGGGCTTTTAACATGATCCACCGTGCGTGGTATGACAAGCTATCAGCGTTTCTAATCAAGTCAGGATTTACAAAGGGCGTGGTCGATCCAACACTCTTCACGAGAAAAGCAGGCAAACATCTTCTACTGGTACAAATATATGTAGATGATATTTTTTGCTCTACAATCCCAAAGCATGCAAATATTTGCATTTTGAAATGAACTCAACTTTCAAGATGTCGCTGATGGTACAAATGTCATTCTTTTTAGATTACAAGTTCTCTAAATCCAGAGGCATCTTTATAGCCAATCCAAATATGCTCAGGAAAATCTGAAATAAGTTTGGTTTTGTCTCATGCACACCCATTGACACTTCAATGGCGGTGCGTCCTGACCTTGGATGAAGATAAGGGAGAAGCTAATTGATCCTACACGTTTCGTGGTATGGTTGGCTTCCCTTATGTATCTTAGTGGCATTCTGACCTGACCTAGTATTTGCTGTTTGTATGTGTGCACGTTACCATGGATAAGCCTACTGAAATGCACCTTACTGCCTATAAAGCGGAATCTTTCGATACCTTAAAGGAGTGACCATTCATTGGGTCTGTGGTTTCCGAAGGATCCGGCTTTGAACTAAAAAGCTTTTGCAGGAATGCTGACTATTGCAGGATGTCATGACACACGGAGAGTTACTTTCTGGTTCAGCTCAATTTCTTGGACATAGGCTTATTAGCTGTGGTCTTATCAAAAAGCAGAAAAAGTACTGCATCTCCCATACAGAAGCTGAATACATCGCTTCCTATCAAGATGTTGTGTCAAATCCTCTGGGAGCGCTCTCAAATACGAGACTATGGTTTTGCGTTCAACAAAATTCCAATGTATTGTGACAATCAAAGTGCTATTGCTCTATGCTGTAATAGTGTTCAACACTCGCGCTCCAAGCACATTGATATACGTCACCACTTTATCAAAGAGCAGGTTGAAAGGAAAGTTGTTGAGTTGTATTTCGTGGAGACAAAATACCAACTGGCCGACATTTTTACGAAGGCATTACCGAGAGAGCGCTTCGCAACACTACTCCCACTGCTTGGAGTTAAACAAATGTCACCAGAGACTCTGAAGGAACTACAGGATGAGTCTGTCTCCGGGTAACCAAGTGTTTCACAGTGTATCCTTTGTATAATTGTGTATTTTTTTAAGAAAAAAAAAATTTAGATAAATGGCTTGCAG
>BQNB010077759.1:0-30746 GCA_026074375.1 Tanacetum coccineum | reverse complement strand
AAAAATGCCAAAAAAAATAAATAAATAAATAAATAAAAAAATAAATAAAAAAATTTTAAAATTTTTCAAAAATAAAATAAGTGTTTTGTCACAGTTTTGACTTTTCTTTTGGGTAGAATGAGAATAATTTTTGACTCGATCGGGCGTATTGAGCCCTAGCTAGTTCCTTCAGGCCGAGCTTTCACGAATTCTATTGCTTTGAATTTTAAAAAGGTGAAGAACAAGAAATGATAGAGTTAAATATAAGTTTATGTGTTAAGCAAGATTCGTCTCAAAACTTATATGAATAACTTGTGTTCTTTTTCTCCCATAAGCTTCTAATCCACCTAATCATACGTGCTTGTTCAACTAAGTCTGAATGCACCAATGAAGCATACATTTGATCATATGGAGCTAGTAAAAGATGTGTCGTGATATCCCACTCCGCTAGCAACGAGGTGGGGGTTCAAACTAAGACGTCTTTACTTCTAGGGATTTGGTGTGTTGTGATATCTCACTTGGAAGAAAGGTCTAGGTGAGGGTTCAAACTAAGACACCGATCCTTAGCCATATTAGGAAGAAGGTGTTGATGTGATTTCCCACTACGCTAGCAACGGGGTGGGTTTTCAAACTAAGAACACCGGTCGTTGGTTGTGATATCCTACTAGGGAGCGAGGCCTAGGTAGGTGTTCAAACTAAGCAACACATTCCTAGCTTTAAGAACTTATGAAAATGATAAATATGTTGCAAAAAGTTCTATGGTTTAAAATCAAGTTACAAGTACCTAATAAGTTGTTGCTTTGAGTCGTGATTCATCTTGAATTATGACTATGAAAATAAGTTGATCTATGGTTGAAACGAGCACACACATTCAAATCATATATCCATGTTGGGAGTAAAAAGTTCACAAGTCATAAGTATGAGGGCTTAACATCTAAACTTATATCGACAATGATCTTGTTTAATTGCTTAGCTTGGGACTTGTGAAAAAAATCGGGGACGATGAAATTATCCGTCAGGACGTCCGTGGATTATTCTACGAACGTTTCTCATTCTATGATCCCATTGTTGATAAATAAAGGAAGTCAAACATGTATGAAAAAATGAAAAATCCAAAAAACAAAAAAATTATTAGATTAGTTTGTGTAAAATAAAAATTGGGTGAGAACGGACGTTGTCAGGCTATTGATCTTTATCCCCTTTGATAAAAAAAACGCTTGGCTACTTTTCCAAGTATAGTCTAGGGGATTTGAGATTTTTTGGTTTCTCAATGGCTTACTACATAGCACAGCGTGGGACACCAAACATCTTAGGTTGGGGGATTTTGGGTTATGTGCTTAATTACACATACCTTTTACCTTTAAAAACGAGCTAAAATAACCAAAAACGGATTCAAAATGCCAAATATATGCTTGTTTTGCTAATTGTGTTGTGCAGGAACGGATATCTCACAAAAAGACGAAAAACCAAGCAAAAAGCGACAAAACCAGACACGGGATGGAAAAGTGTGTGAAGACGAAGCCCAATCAAAGTCAAGTCAACTCCGAGAAGAAAAAGCAAAGAAAAATATAACTTGAGGGGTCAAAAATGCCAAACCCCTAAGTTATATTATTAAGGAAACAAAGACAGGGGCTGATTATGCCAATTTGGGAAACTTCATATATAAAAGAAAGAAAGGGGAAAAAGAGAATGAAAAGAAGAAAGATGTGGGGGGCTTTTCTTGTACACAAACCAAACATACCCTTAATCATCTTCAACCTCTCTCTGTTACAACCCAACTTGTATAAACCCTTTTTCCCAAACTTCCCGCCAATACCAAAACCAGCCAGCACCCTGTTTTGCTCCCAATAAGACATCTACCCTGCAACACTCCATCAACCACTTGACAAAACCTTCCCACTCACCCCACATGGCCACAATGCCAAGTTGTGCAAACCAGGGCATTTTCGATCCAATGATGAGAGAGAATACAGAGGAAATTAAGCCAGGAAATATAGTGAGTTTTATACTCACAATACTATCACAATGAAGCTTTATACTCAGCCAAACAAAACACAGTCAAGCTCAACAAAGAATAGACAATGAAATGTCAAACAGAAGACTTCAGCTTGTTTAAACCTTTTCTATTGTATAAATAGGGCTAGTGGCATGATAAAAAGAAGGAGGAGAGGAGAGTAATATTTTAGTTTTTAATAAGAGTGTAATTTTTAGTTTTTAATTTAAAAAAACTTTATCCTATCCTGCAATTTGTAAAAGTTCCAAGTTTAATGAAAATTCAGTTTGTTTTTGCCATCGTGTTTCTAAGTTTACATTACCTTAAAGTTTGTTTAAAGCACTCTAAGCTCTTTATTTAAGCTAAATAAGTGTTAACTAAGTTTAAATTCTGGCATAACCAGTAAATAACCTGAATTACCTTTGCATTTGGAAATGTGGAAAAGCATTTGTAAGTGGTTTGTAATGGGAAAAACCAAATGGACTCACACCCTAGCGTATTAATAAGCTAGGAGCTTATAGCTTACCCTTTGGTTCCTCTTGTTTAGCTAGAGGTTCATTTAAGATCTCTTATTTTAATTCTTGCCACTTTTTCTTTAAGGTACCTGTAAGCATTGCTTATTATTGTTTTATTTCTGTCATTATTATGGCTTAAAGAGAAGTGCTTATTTTTGAGTTTTAGCTTAAAGTAGATATTAAGCTTTGTTTGCATATTAATTTTTAAGTTGTTTATATGCATTGGGTAATGTTGTTTAATGTGCAAATGTGTTTTTAAAGTTTTAAGTAGAATCTTGCATGAGAGTTAAAAAATGTGATAATTAAGCTTTTTATAAGCTCATTCTGGCTTATTTAGTGTTTCAATAACCTTTTGAGTCTTAATTATAGTTCATTGGCTTGAAATCTCAATCTGTTTTAGCTTATATCTCATAAGAATCCAATTGCTTGCTCGATTTTTAGATCAAAATGCTTATATTTCAGTAAAATCAAAAAATAGTAGTTTTAGTCATTCGTGTTATTGTGCTTACCCAAATGGCTTATTTAAAAAAAGTGAATAGTTTGGCCTAATAAAGGACTCATTAGTGAGGCTTATTTCCCAAAAGCACACATTTCAGTTTGGCTTATTTAGATTTTAGCTTATTTTCATTGGCTTATTTTAGAAAAAGTTAGAGTTTACTATATTTTGATGCAAATTGAGTTGAGTTAAGTTGTTTTTGGTTGAAAAGGCTTTTTGGAATCAGATTAAGCAACATATAAGCTTTCCAAAACATCTTTCCTTTTTCATTTTGGTTTAATTTTGAGCTTTTTACAGCTTTATTTATTAAGAAAAGTAAGTCCCAAACTTAAACTTTCTGTCAATCAGCAGCTTATTTGGCTTTTCGGGCTTATATAATTCTTATTTTTTTATAAGGTGCCTTTATTAAAGTTCTTAAAAACATGTCCCGGACACCTTTCTTGTTTTGAGTTTTTGGCTCAAACGATTTTTAATCAGCAGTTTTGAGAGCCTCGTTTCTACCACTATCTGCAATCAGCACTCTTTGGCTTTTTGGGGCGTATGAGTCTTATTTTTATAAAGTGCCTTTATTAAAGTTGCTTAAAAACATGTCCCGGACAACTTTCGTGTTTTGAGTTTTGGCTAAAAACATTTTTTAAAATCAGCAGTTTTGGAGCCTCGTTTCTGCTGGTAGTGTTGTACCGTTCCTTGGCTGTAGTGAATCCATTCCTGCTGTAGTGAAACCGTTTTCTGCTGGTAGTGCATTTTTCCTGCTGGTAGTGCAATTATTTTTTTTATTTTTATTTTTTTATTTTTTTTTGCATGTCCGTTTTAGGTTTTGTTCCATTAGATTGTAATTTAGGGATTCCTTATACCTAATTTTGCTTGCCCGAGTTGTGGAGGACTTATAATCAATCAAAATCATTCTCACTCAATCTAAATCAAACCAAGATTCAACTTCAATTGCAGCCTCCGTTGGACATACGACCACAGGAATCCCTACTTCCTGAACTTTTTTATCATTGATTCTCTTATACGAGAATAATTTTATTTCTAGTATGTCCTTGACTTTTTACCTTGGTCAAGGGTGAAAGAGTTTAGATTTTGGCTAGTATTTTATATATACTAAATAGCTTCTAGAGTCAGTACTCATTTCTTTCTGCAGAATACTGACTAACTTAAGGAAACATCATACTTATGTGTACCTTCTTACTATCAAATATTTCTACAATTCCTTTTTAAAATAGGCTAAAGATTGATCGGTTGGGTAAAACATTAAATGAATCAGACAGAATTCTTCTCATGTTTTAAATAATTATACCCCAAACACTTCCCCTTGGGGACCCAAATGATGCATACAGACTAATGACGAGATGTCCCTCTTCCCCATTTTGATGAAATAGTGCACATCCGAAAGATTCAAAACAACCTAATCAAAGAAAGAAGCTAACTCAAAAGACAAACGAAGCTAACCTCAAAAGAAGGCCAATGACACTATCAAGTATACATCTACTCCTTCCCCCTTGCTAGTTTCGACACGTCGGAATCAGCAAAACCTTATACGCAATAATCATATACGAGATCGTGTTTGAAGAATTTTTAAGCTTAAATCTATCCGGGAGAGTCAAACTTCAAGGCATTTAAAACTATGAAGTATTTCCAACCATCTCCTACTTCTTTTACAACTATGAGTGTTTCAAATATGATTGTCATGTAGTATTTAAAGCCTGAATTCACTAAATCCAAATTAAAATAAGTCCATAAAAGTTTAAAACACTTGGCATCCTAAAAGCTTGTGTAGTTAAAATCCATTAACTCCCTTAAAATTATTCCATCGTATTATAAAACTTTATCCGTTAATTCCGTGACTTATTTTGAAAGACCATTTTTAAAAGATTATTTTTGAATGACGATTTCAACCCGCCCTCAAATAATGATCTCATTTTCTTACTTAAAGAGATGTAAGTCATTTTGAGTGGTCGAATTGTCTTAAAAAATCTTTTTTGTGATTACTGAAAACACTAAAATTCATTAATGAAGATCAACTTTATAACCAATAAAATTAAGAAATTCCTATTTTTGACACATAAGCGCACTGACGCGTACACTTATTATAATATAGGAAGCACGGGTTGTGATGCAAAGTAATCACAAGCCTTTGCATGGTCATAAAGTAGACCATGCCCAAGAATGAATTCCCGTTGAGAGGTCAAGTTTCCTTTTTGATGGATACGTTGCCTTTAACATGAAAGACCGATTTTTCTATCTGAAATAATAGCAAGCCATTTTGGCATGTTTTGGAACTTCTGCTCGAACTTCATTTACAGGCTCGTATCATTATTGAATGACATTTCTAAGACCGTAAATGTTATCGATTTTCAGAAGACATGCCATATTTACCTCTTTTTATATTTTCTCATTTTTTAATTTTTTCTTTGGTTTTTAAGATTTATTATTTTTGTATTTTGTTTTTATAAAAATTTTGAAAAATGAAAAATCTTTTTGGTTTTTATGGTTTTAAAATATATACATATTATACAGGATATTTGAACGGGTACCACTACTATTCATCAACTTCATCTGCCAATTGTTTCAGAGTCTTTGGCGTGAAACTTCGCATTCCCAGCTTGTTGATCAGAAATTCAATTCTATTTCGGCCAAGAGCTTTAGTGAAGATGTCTGCCAGTTGATACTCCGTATTGACAAAGTAAAGTTCGATCACCCCATTCTCAACATGCTCCTTGATAAAGTGAAATCTGATGTCTATATGCTTGGATCTAGAATGTTGAACGTTGTTGCAGCATAAGGCAATAGCGCTTTTGTTATCACAGTACATTGGAATTTTATTGAATCCAAAGCCATAGTCCGTTAAGACATGTGATTCTCGAAAGCTGTGATCTCATCCAAAGGATTTGAGCACAACAGCCAGACAAAGCAATATATTCAGCTTCCGTACTGGATATCGCAGCGATTTTCTGCCTTTTTGATGACCAACTGATAACTCTATCTCCCAAAACTTGCATACTACCAGATGTGATACGCCGTGTATCTTGACAACCAGCATGATCCGCATCTGGAAATGCTGTTAGAGCAATCGAAGAATCCTTCGGATACCATAGTCCCCGATTAATGGTTCCTTTTAGATATCGAAAGATCCTTTTTACTGCATTTAAGTGCTTTTTAGTAGGCCGGGCCAGATACCAGGCACACATGCATATAGCAAATTGTAGGTCAGGTCTACTGGCTATGAGATAAATGAGGGTGCCTATCATACCACGATAGTGTGACGGATCAACAGCTTTCCCTTCTTTTTCCTTATCCAGTTTGGATTTCTCCACCATGGGAGTATCTACTGGGTCACAAGAGTCAAAACCGTATTTCTTTAAGGATTCAAGGGCATATTTTGACTAGTTAATAAAGATGCCTCTGGGACTTTGAGAAATTTGTAGTCCTAAGAAAAATGAGATTTTGCCCATCATTGACATCTTAAATTTTGAACACATGATTTTAGAAAATAGGTCACAAAGTTCAGGTGTAGATGCAGCAAAGATGATATCATCGACATATATTTGTACCAGAAGTAGTTCCTTGCCGTCTCTGCGTATGAACAATGTGGGATCCACTGAACCTTTGGAGAAGTCTTGGGATATCAGGAACGAAGACAACATGTCATACCACGCGCGTGGAGCTTGTTTCAACCCATAAAGAGCTTTCTTAAGCTTGTACACGTGATTTGGTTTATCTTTATCCACAAACCCATCCGGCTGGCTAACATAAACTTCTTCCCGCAGATTACCATTCAGAAACGCAGTCTTCACATCCATTTGGTAGACGACCATGTTCATATGAGCAGCAAACGCGAGAAAAATCCTTATAGCCTCTAATCTTGCAACCGGAGCAAAAGACTCTTCAAAATCGATTCCCTCCTCTTGACGGTAACCACGAGCCACTAATCGAGCTTTGTTCTTTAGTATACCTCCCAGTTCGTCTAGTTTCACTTTGTATATCCACTTCAAAGTAATAACCATAACTTTATCTGGTCGGGGTACGAGCTCCCATACTTCAAGACGTTCGAACTCATTGAGTTCTTCTTGCATTGCTTCAACGACTCTCCCAAGATCTTCTATAATTCGACATCTGCTCGACTACACAACACATCTAATTCCTTTGCAACCACTTTACATAGCATACATCAAGCGACACACTCTCCTCTCGTCAGTGATCACTAATCATCACTTCACAAAACTAACGAACACCTACAACTCTACGAACGTTGTCAGATCAACAGGCATATGACGTCTGCAGCGACGCGATCGAGATCAGTGTATACAGCAGTACAACAATCTCTGAAGATCTATTCTCACACTAGAGTTCTCTAGAGAGCGAGACAATTCTCGGACGTAGCGATCCCTTCTGACTTTTCTATAATACACACACAAACTAACACTTTTCATCAACAGAACAAGATCTGTCTCTCCTACACAATTCACACTAATGGATCTCGCTTCGTTTACACGTCAGAAATATATATTCTCACGTCAGTGAGTTGCGAGAGTACACACTCTCTCACACGCACCCTATAGCTTCACACATCGACTTGCATAATCGTCAGAACAAACATTGATTGTCGTTCTCTCGACACATTACATCTACTATATAGAACTACAACGGAGATCAAATCTAGATCTCCATCGAGATCTAAACACTGACGGATCTAATGAATTCTAATCCTCTCTACTCAACCAAACAACAACCCTTATTGCTAGAACGCGCCAACCAAGACCATAAAGAGAATCGAGTGCGCATCTCACATAGCATGGCATATCCTCGATCCTTCGCTACAGGGAACTGACTCTATACACACAGGTTCACTTGGTCGCGATGATGACGGCTTAAAAATCCATCACTTTTCTAACACACACACTTCCTCCTAGAACATCACACACTGAAATAACCTGGCAAAGAAGAAGACATACACAAATTAAACCTATTCTCTGTAAAGATTGTATCGCAGTCTAGTGCCAACATAAACTAAGATATCAGAACTTGTAGCATACTCAGTTTTTCAAACACCACAGTCTGAACTCAAACCGGATATTAGACTTATTTACCAATTGACGAGCAACGGAGTCTCATTTCTATTACAATGTATAGTATTTTTTAGTGATTATGAGTGATTTTTTTAGTGGCAGGTATATCATTAACTCACATGATGATATCACACAACGTGCGTAAGTATGAAGAGGGGAGCTAGGGACATATACATACATACGTGTTTTTAAGATTAGGGTCGAGACGGGTCTAAGAGACTCTCTCTGTAGTATGACAGGTGAGCGAGTTACTGAGATAGTCCTGGCAGTAGAGATATAGTTCATATCTTCTATTCAAGTTGCGTCTGGATACAAGAGTGTAGGTCAGACGTGAGTATTTGTGATATATAGTGAGTTTGATAGGTGGTGAACACTAAACTTATCTTTTAGGTGTGATGTTTTTAATCAACTGTTTCAGCATTTTGTGTAGGTGATTCGGAGGTGGTTTAATTACACTATTCGTTACTCGGTGGTGTAGGTTTTACTTTTGGGCATTTCTATAGTGGATCTTATGGGGTGGGTGTAGATTTGATTACTATGACTAGTGGAGTTGGTATGGTGGGTTAGACGTTCTTGAGTGGAGGGTGGACTATTTTTTCTTGTGCTGAATTTAGGAGACGGTGTGAATTGTGTGGTGGAGTGTTGTTGGTTGTGTGAATTGAGGGGGATTGATGTTTGTTATGTGGTAGTATTAATATTGGGTTGGTTTGTAGAATAGTTTATTCTGTTTGGTCTTGAGGAGTGTAGTAGTGTTTGTGTGAATGAAGTGTCTTGGAGGTGCTTGGGGGGTGTTGATTGTTTATATATTATACTTAGGTGTAATTGAGGATTGTTTGATACAGTGATGGGTCGGGTATCTATTGATAATAGAGAGTAGGTAGTGAGTATTGTGGAATTATGAATGGTTTGAAATTGTATTAGATTTTGGTTATAAGTGGTGAAATATGTAGTGTATTAGATTTCTAGATATGGTAAATAGGATTTGTTAGTATAAGATAATGTGGTAATTTGTGTTATATATGAGATATATCTAGAGTGTGGACTGATGGGGATGACATCATTATCTGGAAAAGTTGTTATGGGGGCATTGAACCTATGCTGTGAGTGTATATAGTCTTCTCATGAGCATGGTGGTGAGTTATATGGATGAGAGGAGGTGTCTTATTAGGGAACACAACACAGGGATTAGTTGGAGATACTCTCTGGATTTTGTGCATTTCATCACGTTGTGCGTTGGATGACTGTAGAAGTGTTGGTGCAACTACATTTATATTTGGATCTAACAGTGTGTTGGAGTGATAGAGTTGTTTATGCGTAGCGAGTAGAGATGAAAGGGGAAGTACGCTAGATCTGGTTAATCATTAGTAGTTGTAGGTAGTTTATACTCATGTAAGGATTAGTGTTGTATAGGATCATGGGTTGCAACAGACCACTCTTTTGTGTGAGAGAGGTGAGTTGTTACAGACAGTGTTAGACATTCTAGATGTTCTGATAGATTAGCTTCTGTGTTTATTCTATACGTGGTAGATTGCACACAGTTAGATCGTAGCATTGTCAGGTAGGTTTTTGAGGTTTGGTTGTGACATAATTAGAGGCGAGGTACTTCTTACAACATAATGACGCATACTCAGTGGTGTAAGGTAAGTTTATTGGATTGTGGATTGGGTGATGGGTTATGGAGAGGATTAATTTAGATATTGTGTCTATTCTTTTTTGAGGTCATGTTCAGATTCTCTCTATTGTGTAATGTATAGGTATACTAGGTTTCATTTACTGGGTTTTAAGTAAGTGTAGTACATAGTGTTTGATCTCTCAGAGGTGTGCGGTTGATTTACACAGCATTTTGTCGACTATATAGAGACATATGCGTGAGAGAGAGCATCTTCAATTGATGCGTGGATATCTGTATATGGTGTTCGCTCTACTAGTGGGACTAGAGATCAATACAGATAGCCGTCTGTGCAATAATTGTGCGTCAGTTTATGACATATTAGAAGGAGGTAGTTATAGTGTGCATTCATTGAGGGAGTGATGGTATGATGAGTCTATTCTGTATGCTGCTCGAGTCGAGTGTAGTGGATTAACACTTGTAGTCGGATCTACATGAGTAGAGAGACAGGCAACTTGCACTAATGGCAAGGTAGCATTATATCGTGCATGTTGACTAGTCTATATTTATGCGTGTAAGGAATGGGGGAGTAGGCGCATACATTTGAACACGGTAGCGTGGTCACGCTTGTACACGACTTATGTAACTGGTCTAAGAGACAGATATAGGACTGGAGAGTGAGTGTATTATTTTGGAATTGGGTGGGGGTTGTTATTTTGAGATGTGAAGGTGGAGATTATTAGTTATTATGAATGTTATTTGATTTTTGTATTATTTGGAATAGTGTTTATTGGTATTGTTTGTGTTGGGGGGTTGATATAGTGTATTGTGGGATTGTAGGTTGGTGATTAGGGAGTATGAGTGATAGTTGAGTTGGGATGTGTTGTTTTGTTTTGAGTTATTATTGAGGGGTTTGAGGTGGGGGAGGAAGGTGTAGGTGTTAATTTGGGATGTTGTTGGTTTTTTTGTGGGGGGGGTATGTTGGTATTTGAAGGGTGATGTTGGTGTGTATTTTTTAATGTTTTTAATTTGTTTGTGATGTTTTTGTTTTAGGGTGTTTTTATTTTGTATTTTTGTTTTTTGAGTGTTTTAATTTGTTTTTGGTTTTTAGGTTTTTAATTAAACTAAAGGATGCTTTATGCGGATGCGTTAATTGCGACAGGATTAAACGTGTCTAGGTCTTAGGATGATGTCCCGACTAAGTCTTAAGAATGATATGCCACTTCGAGATAAGTAAATCATTGCACTAAAACAAATAAACCAGCATTGAACCGGATTTAATATGGCTAATACAGTTTTCTATCATTTGACTTGTACCGCTTTTCTATCTTCTAATCTTCTTCTTTTGTGTTTATTATGTATTGAATTGGTATTTGTTTCCACCAAACCTGTGCCAGGCTCTCAGGCTGAACACCCCCATATCGTTAGACAACGTATGGTTTAACCTGTAAATAGACTAATTAAAATACTGATAGAATATAGGATTAATGTTTCACTCTTAGTGTTCGACACCCTACTTACCGCGAACTCCATTTTGACTGGGTATACTGCTCGTTAAAGTGTTGTTTTAGGTTTGTCGGCTAAATATAAATTTAAAACTTGATAATCAAATAATTGACCCTACACGACATCACATCAGGCTACAAGAAACAATTTGATGAATACATGGAGATAAAGAAACAATGGGTGACACGTAGAATTGATGCTGATATGACATATGACCCGTCTGACATCGAGTTTGCTGAATGGTTAGCTTCAAAATTCTATAACCATATTAATGACATCAAATAACGTCTATTTTATAGCATCATTTATCCCATGTTATTGACCCATTTTGTATAGTTATTGCAAAGAACGGTTACTTAATCGTTTATATTTAAGAATTGCAGTAATTATGGAGTAATTAGTGAAAGATAGCAAAAGGCGTGCATTATGGATCTTAAATGAAGATATTTTGAAGAATTACTATTCTGAAGACCAATACGCCGTATCCATCAAGGCAGATACGACGTATCCGTGCCTGCACTCACCAAAGATAACAGAAGAATAAAGTTCAATGCGCCGTATCCAGAGAGACTCAATACGCCGTATTCAAGATATAGTATTTGAATATTCTGGAAGATATCAAACGTGGTCCCTACTTCAAGAAATCCCTAATACGTCGTATCCAACACTTGGATACGCCGTATCCAACCGACTTCCAGACCTTATAAATAGAAAACTCAAAAACGAGTTTTCGGTGTGCTAAATCATATTCTCGATACCTAAACCATAAAAGTCGATTTTCAAAAGAGAAAAAAGCAGAAGAGGTCGAGCAAAGTTATCAATTCCATATGAGACAACGTGTAATTCATATACTTTAGTAACCGTTCAGTTTTTGGTATCATTCGTTAACTCTGTTAGTTTACCTTGGCTAAATAATTGCTCTTATTTTTATTATGATGTTTAAAGGCTAATATCTTCAGGTATTAGCCATTATTATGAAGATCTGAATGTTTGGTATTTGTTTATCTTGATTTCTTGATTTATCATTGTATGCTTGTTTATGTTTATCAATTTGTACTTGTTTACGCACTTTTGTCTGCGACCTATCATTCAATTATATCTAGTGAAGCGGACCAAGCAGATCTAAAGTCTGGGATAGCTTTCCATATAGTAATTTATACATCTAGAATAATAGTTACACAAATATTGGCCTTCTAAGTCTGTGTCTAGGATACGCTTCGGGCTTAACTAGTTAATTGGATATTGCCAATGGTTTATTGATCATGTTGACTAGCAGGTGACCTAGATAATTCAACAAGTAACGTTCTGATTCCATTGGATAGTTGGACAAGTGGACTACTAGTGTATAAATTGCCATTAACCGGTAAGTGGGTAAAGTCTCTATGAGCTAGGGTTTAAAAAGATCAGCATTGCTTTAATCCCTAAGATAGATTATAATCAGTAAATAAGGATGCTTTATGTGAATGCTTTAATTATGACAGAATTAACGTGTCTAGGTCTTAGGATGATATAACGCCTAAGTATTAAGAATGAGATGCCACCTCGAGAGAAGAAATCATTGCACTAAATAAACAAACCAAAGTTCTAATCGGATTAATAATGGTTAATGCAATTTTCTTATATAAGGTTCAACCGCTCTTTTATCTTTTGTTTATTAGCTTGTGTGGGTAACAGTACCTTGAATTGATTGTAGTCACAAACCAAACCGTGCCAGTCTCTCAGGCTGAAAACCCCCTTTTCCTATTAGAATTAGGATTTAGACTGACATAGGTTTAACATAGGTTTAGAATAGAGTAGAATTAACATAGGATAGATAACCAAGATATTAATTAAATTGAGAGATTTAACCTCGCTTCAAGTGTTTGACACCCTACTTATCATGAAACTACTACCGATCGGGTACACTGCCCGTTAAAGTGTTGTTTTTGGTTTAGTCGACAAAATATAAACTTAAAACTTGAATCAATAAAATATACACCACACAACGACACATCAAGTTTTTGGCGCCACTGCCGAGGAGTGAAAATTAATCTTGATTTTTATTTGATATTTTGGTTTTTAACATTAGATTAGATCTAACCATTAGGATTAGTGTAATTTAGAATAGTTTATGTCCCTGCTTGTTTATTTATTATGTTTGTGTGATACGGCGTATTCAGTTATCTGAACACGACGTATTTGGTATTTAACAACTTTTCTAGTAAGATTGTTTTACGATGGACAATACAAACCTTACTATGGAAGAGTACATCAGGCTCGACGAAGAAAAAGCTGGTAAACGTAAAAACGTGTTTAATTGGCAAACCACTACATATGGGAAGATCAGGGTTGATGACGATTTTTACGACCTTAGATCCATAGAAGCTGAATTCCCAGCTATAGTCGTTAACGATGACTTTGCACCTCAGGATAGACTTCAATGCAAATCTTAAGTAAATACTCCTGTCAACGATGAAATCGAATTTAGAATATCATTTGACGAATCCGATGATGAGGATTACACAATAATTTGTGACAAAAACTCATTTTCTTATAAAATGATTTTTGTCAACAATTTGAAAACGACTTCAAAAAATGATTATGAAAAAGTCATCCCTTCAATTCCATTACCTAAGCATGCGATCAGTTGTTTTGATGATTTAGACTTCTTTAAAGATTTTGAGAATGAATTTCCAGCTATTCTTTACAATGATGCTTAAACGTATAAATCAGATTTATTAACTGAACCAATTTTAAACCCCCAACATATCGATGCATTTAATTTAAATGATGAAACGTCAATGTCTAAATATGATGAAGAGGAACAAAATATTTTGTACCTTAATGATCTATTCCCCATCAACATTATTCGTCCTGATGATTTAAAATCAGAAAAAGACGATGATGATAATGATATCGATTTAACACAGTCTTTATTGGATAATGAAATTATACATGGGTCAACTATGCTTTTTGAAACAAGTCACGATAAAGTCACTAAAACTCTTAGTACGGAAAGTTTTTTCATAAACTTATAAGTAAAAAATCATGATTTGGAAATATTACGCAAATAGAATGCTATTCTATTTCATTATGAATTTATGTGCTCCGTTTGGCGTTCCGTTCGACTCTAAATGGTATTACAAGGATGGTGATTGTGCAATAATGTTGCGGAGGCCAAGGTAGGTTTTCTTTGCTTTATTTTAGGAAAATTGGTCTCCAAGACTGGATACGGCGTATTCGGGTAAAACCAATACGGCGTATCCACTGTGTTTAACAAAAGTTGACTAAGTCAACATAATTCGCCAATGCGGTGTATTATACACCTCGATACGGCGTATCGAATTTGGGTATAAAAACCCAATCAATACACCATATCAGTTTTTACCATACACTTTTACCACACAAACACACACAAATTTCACCACTTGATTTTTGGAGATAATCCCTTGATCTATATTCATATATGCACTCTTATTAAGATTGACCACAAAAAGAAGGTAAACCCTAGAAGAAAGCTTACTACACGCAATTTGGCTGGACCTTTTAAAGGAGGGGGATTTAGAGCCAACAGCTCCATGGTAAATCAAAGGAACAACGCCAATCCTCGCACCAGAACGAAGGCAATTTATGGAAGATACCTGAGCATAATTCATGGAGTGGAATCAGCAAAGCGACACGAAGCAAACTCTAACTTGACAAAGGAAAATCCTAGAGCTTCGACAGATGCCGCCCATAAGGAAACCAAGGAGCATCTAATTAAACATGGAAATACAAATCGGGCAAATGAGTAAGGTACTAAAGGAAAGAGGATTTGGAAGGCCTACAAGCTCAATGAAACGAACCCTGAGATGTAAGAAACCAAGTCAAGTCGTTTTCAAACCATCGATTGAAACTGATTCACGCTCGATACGCCGTATTGGATCTACCAATACGCCGTATCACTGGTCTAGAACAAATACACTATTGTAACATGTCAAAGACATTTGCGTATTTAATTGTTTTTCTTAAATACACTATTCTGGTCGACAGTTGAATACGGCGTATCCACTTCCATCGGATACGACGTATCTAGTTCTGTGTCCAATACAACGTATTCATTCAAACTGATTAATACGACGTATCCACTTCCATTGGATACGGCATATCGATCGTCTGATATAATTCTTTTCCATTCTCGAACTTATAGCCAAAATTTTATATACGTTTCTCCGCTGGTTCTACTGAACATTTTCTGGATATTTTTCAGTAAGAATGACAAAGATTATCAAAGGAGAGTTCGAGAAAATTAAGGACGTTAAGGTCGAAGATGTTTCGCTTACTTGCGATACACCACTTAAAATTTTCAACATGGAAGTCAGTCGATTAAGTGGAATGGATAATGATTTATCCACATATGAAATTGAAGTTGCTAACATCCTATGTAACTCGAAAAAGGATGATGATTCAGAGGATGATGATGATGATGACATGGGGTATGATCCGTATGATTTTGCATTTATTGAATGGTTGAGGTCAAAAATTTTCAACTACAAGACAATGGATCATTATACTATGAAAGCATTATGGATTTACTGGATCAGAGGAGATGATGAAGTAAAGCTCACTGATGAGGAATCTTCTGATAATGAAGATGTAATTGCTGAAGTCTTTAGGATCGACACTAATATTTTTGACTATGAGACACCTCTTTGTTCAGCATTTAATGAATTTAACTACCTTCTCAAAGTAGATCCGGACTTACTTACGAAGGATATTATGGGTTTAAGACCTATGAAGATTACAAAGATGACTGGATCTACGAATGGAATAAAGATGTACCATGGGTGTACGACAAGCCATGGTTTGATAATGGAATATGGAAAGAGCTAACACCAGTCAAACATACGTGCAAGCCTTTCAACTATAAGACTGGGTGTTTGGAATGGCCAGCCTGTAGTTGGAGAGATGATGGATACTATAATGGAGGAAACTTACCAGGAACTTACATTGTTGAAAACCAACTACATTATCAGGATTACGAGCGGTATAAGGCTTTGGAATATTGTGAATTAAAATACGAGGCCTTAAGAAACAAAGCTATCACGGAAGGATTTATCAAGGAAGATGACGATGAGTCACGGTACGAACAAAAGATACGATGGAACATATATACAAACTACGATGATGCTTATGAGAGTAATCATGATGATAATGAGAGAGAAGAATTATGTGAAGTTCGTAAGGTACCGGTGTGCAATATAAGGAAATATATGATGATCAAATATTTGTTCAATAATAATGAAGAGTATGTTGCTGTAAAAGAAGACGAATATGACGATCTTACAATTATAAGAAAAGAGGCGTGCCGGGCTTACCAAGAAATCTTTCGGATAATGGACGAAGGATGGATGGTGACTAGAGCAGAATAAAAAGGAGATGCTAAAGAAATGTCTAACTTAAAGACTTCGCTGTAAACAAAAGTGATTCTCGAGAGACAACCCGAATTGTTATTTAATTTTGTTATCGAGTCTGTCTACCCAGACATCAATACGGCGTATCTGCCCCATACCATATGGCATATTGATTGTCTGGACGTTATCAGTCTTTATTTTATTGCACTTTAAAAATGTTATTGTCAGTTCTGGAATACGACGTATTCACTAAACTGATACGCCATATCCACCAAACTGACACGTATTTATTTTGTTTAGTTTAGTTTAAATTAACCGTAGGTACCAAGATAGGAATGCACTTGTTCTTCCTATATTTTATACAGGACCTCGAGAAAGAAATATCGACGAAGTTGGTGGAATGCATATTTTCTGGAATTCTATGTGTGTGTTGTTCGTGCTAGGATTCAGACGCTTTTCCAGCACACAATCTTGCTCATAAACGCAACTTGGAGAATCTACCGAGCAATTATCAGGGGAGTTTCTCATTCTAATTCTTTTTAAATTCTCGTATTTAATGTTTTATATATACAACGAGGACGTTGTATAATTCAAGTGGGGGGATGGAATTAGAATGTTTACTTGTCCTAATTTTTACACTAAAATGCTTAAATTATGCTCAATTTTTTTAAGCATACTTTTGTGAAATTACATGTTACATAACCCGTACACAATAACCCTTGTTAGATATTGTGAGGATTTAGCCTTTCTGTTTCTAAATGTTTACCCATATTCCACAAAATATGAGTGTGCTGGTGATGTTGTAGACTTTAGAATTTGGCTTGGTATATCACTCGATACCACAATAATGAGTATTATGGATTTAATTGGAGTAACTTGTTTAAATTGGTAAATCTTAGGATTATACCTAAATCGGCTTTACATGTTGCTTATTAACTAGCTACACCGGTTAGTTAACCTCCAGTTTAAACCCTTTTTCCACTCTCATCTTTAGAGTGATGATTCACTAGAAAAACCCGTAGAGCTAATCCTTTAGGAAATTACACCAACTATTTGTTTCGTTACACCCTTACACCTTAACCTACCCTGTTAGATTAAGTTTAATTTACAATTGCTAGTTGCTTAAAGTGTAAAGTTTGTATTTCTCGAGTCTTTGTGTCATTTTCTATCTTTGGTGCGGTTGGAAATTTGCACATTGCAAATGGGAATGTATATTAGTAGTCAAAACTCATGTGATTTTACTACCATCACAATTAATGGTGAGTCCGAAGAACAAAGAACTATCGAAGAAATTATCTGGAATTATTATGATCGTGAAGATGGTGAAACTACACCGAGATTTGTAGTATAGTTAGTGAAAAAAATCAAAAAAATGAAAAAAGAGAAAGAAAGTTTGAATATAATCGTTTCGCAAAGAGCAACTACCGAAAGAATTACATGAAGGATTGATTATTCATTGATACGTCTAAAAAAATCAACGATGTAGAGTATTGTACAAAGTGGTAGATATCGTCACTTACCTTGTAGAATATGTAAAGTTTTGGGATGATTGGGGAGTTGACCGTTACGGGAACGCCAACTTAGGTTGTTGTTTTTGATCTATGATCAAGACGTTGTAAATAGTTGTGTCTTTATCATGTTAACGGTCGGGAAAAAAGTGTCTAGCAACTTGTATCTTAAGTCTTAATCTACTTGTTTCTTTATTTTTATTTAACAACAATTTAATTCCCTCTCACCTGATGATTAGCCGCTGGTTTTAAGCGAATGAGGACTTGTTCTAGCATGCATGTCTATTCCGTCGTTACGGCCATGTATGCATGTCTTAGCTGCCTCGTTGGTTTACGACTTTTGGAGAAAGTTAGAAGGTTCCTACCCTATATCATTCTTCACCCTAACCGTTGGTTAAATTCGAATGGGGATGTGATCGAACACACATGTCTATTCCGTCGTTATGGCCATGTATGTGTGCTTCAGCTGCCTTGTTGGAATGGTACTTCTGGTGAACGATTGTAGATTGATCAACCGCACGCCTTTCCATACGAAAACCCATATTTACCTTTATAAACTTGTTACTCCTTAGCTTTTGTGGTAGAGATGTGTATCCTTGCCAAACTTATGATAGAATACTCTTCATGACTGAGCAATTGAGTGAATTAGTTACATGTTACCACACAGACTAGTTGAGTGATTTGAGTGTTTTCATCTTCCTATTTCGTGAGATGTTTGGTTGTGTACTTGTAATAGATCGAATAAATGCTTTAATGGAAAATATCCTTAGGGATACATTTTTATAAACTTCTAAAGGCTACTTGAGGAAAAGTAAAATTCAAGTGGGGGGATATTTGATGACATCAAATAACGTCTATTTTATAGCATCAATTATCCCATATTATTAACCCATTTTGCATAGTTATTGCAAAGAATTGTTACTTAATCGTTTATATTTGAGAATTACAGTAATTATGGAGTTATTGATGAAAGTTAGCAAAATGCGCGCATTCTGGAGCTTAAATGAAGATATTTTGAAGATTACTAGTCTGAAGACCAATACGCCGTATCCATCAAAGAAGATACGGCGTATCCGTGCCTGCACTCGCCAAAGACCACAGAAGAATAAAGATCAATACGCCATATCCAGAGAGACTCAATACGCCGTATTCAAGATATAGTATTTAAATATTCTGGAAGATATCAAGTGTGGTCCCTACTCTAAGAAATCCTCAATACGCCGTATCCAACACTTGGATACGCCGTATCCAACTGACTTCCAGACCTTATAAATAGAAAACTCAAAACCGAGTTTTCGGTGTGCTAAATCATATTCTTGATACCTAAACCATAAAAGTCGATTTTCAGAGGAGAAAAAGAGCATAAGAGGTCGAGCAACGTTATCAATTCCATAGAAGACATCGTGTAATTTCATATACTTTAGTAATCGTTCAGTTTTTGGTATCATTCTTTAACTCGGTTAGTTTACCTTGGCTAAATAATTGCTCTCGTATTTATTATGACGTTTGAAGGCTAATACCTTCGGGTATTAGCCATTATTATGAAGATCTGAATGTTTGGTATTTGTTTATCTGGATTTCTTGATTTATCGTTGTATGCTTGTTTATGTTTATCAATTTATACTTGTTTACGCGCTTTTGTATGCGACCTATCATTCAACTAGATCTAGTAAAGCGGACCAAGTAGATCTAGAGTCCGGGATAGCTCTCCATATAGTGATTTATACATCTAGAATTATAGTTACATAAATATTGTCCTTCTAAGTCTGTGTCTAGGATACGCTTCAGGCTTAACTAGTTAATTGGATATTGCCAATGGTTTATTGATCGTGTTGACTAGCAGGTGAACCTAGATAATTCAACAAATAACGTTCTGATTCCATTGGATAGTTGGACAAGTGGACTACTAGTGTATAAATTGCCATTAAGCGGTAAGTGGGTAAAGTCTCTATGAGCTAGGGTTTAACAAGATCACCATTGCTTTAATCCCTAAGATAGATTATAATTAGCAAATAAGGATGCTTTATGCGGATGCTTTAATTGTGACAGAATTAATGTGTCTAGGTCTTAGGATGATGTAACGCCTAAGTCTTAAGAATGATATGCCACCTCGAGAGAAGAAATCATTGCACTTAATAAACAAACCAACTTTCTAATCAGATTAATAATGGTTAATATAGTTTTCTTATATAAGGTTTAACCTCTCTTTTATCTTTTGTTTATTAGCTTGCGTGGGTAACAGTGCCTTGACATGATTGTAGTCACCAACCAAACCGTGCCAGTCTCTCAGGCTGAAAAACCCCTATTTTCCTGTTAGAATTAGGATTTAGACTGACATAGGTTTAACATAGGTTTAGAATAGAGTAGAATTAACATAGAATAGATAACCAAGATATTAATTAAATTGAGAGATTTAACCTCGCTTTAAGTGTTCGACACCCTACTTACCACGAAACTACTACCGATCGGGTACACTACCCGTTAAAGTGTTGTTTTTGGTTTAGTCGGCAAAATATAAATTTAAAACTTGAATCAATAAAATATACACCACATAACGACACATCAGCTGGATAAGAAGAAGTTCCGAGTTGACACTGAAGTCTTTTGTGAAATTCTCCAGATTTGTCCCAGACTTCCCAATCAAGCCTTTGTTGTACCTCCTTCAAAAGAAGAATTGGTTACATTTATCCAGGAACTTGGTTGTTCTGGCAAGTGTGATATGTTATCTAAAAAATTTTAAAAAAAAAAATATAATTTTTAACAAAAAATTTATAATAAAAAAAATTTTATTTTTTTCATTTCTTTTAATAAATTATTTTTTAATTTTTATTTTTTTTTTTTTTTTAAAAAAAAAAATTTTATCTGCAATTCATTACTGACTTTTTAAAATGCACTAGCCTTGGAGAACATTTGCTGCAATCATCAATAGGTGCATCTCTGGGAAGACAACAAGACTTGATAGACTTAGAGAATTATGAGCTCAAATCTTGTGGGGGTATGTATAACAAGAAGAATGTTGACTATGTTGCTCAACTGTAGGAAGACTTTATGTATCAAGCTGACAACAGAGAAATAAGTTCAGCAAGGAAAGAGCACATGCCCTACCCAAGATTCACCAAAGTTATCATCAGTCACTTCATTTCTAAAGACAAGACCATCTCTATGAGGAACATGATCAATCTTCTCACAATTCATGATGACTCATTGCTCGGTACATTGAAATTTGTCTCTTAAGACACAAGATTATCAGCAGTATGGAGCCCTGATTCCTGATGATATGATCAATCAAGACATCAAAGATTCTAAAGCCTACAAGACTTACTACGACTTTGCTACTGGAAAAGTTCCTCCCAAGAAAGAAAGGAAGTATAAGAAAGTTGCTTCTCCCTCAAGAAAATTGTCTCCTGTCTTGGAAGAAGAACCTGCAGAGAAGCCTAAGAAAGCTAAGAAACCTGCCAAGAAGTCTACTACTGTGCTAACAGCAGGTGTCGTCATCAAAGATACTCCTGGTGTGCCTGTATCAAAGAAGAAAGCACCTGCTAAGGGTGACAGAGGCAAAGGCATGGAATTACTCTCTGATGCAGCATTACTTAAAGCTGCTCAGGTAAAAAGAAGCTCTCCAAAAAAGCAAGAAGGATTCTAATATGCTTCATGCAAGTGGCTCAGGTGATAGAGTTGGTTCCAAACCAAAGGTTCTTGATGAGTCACAAGACAAGACAACTGGTACAGATGAAAGAACTGGTACTAAACCAGAGGTTTCGGATGTACCCAAATATTTTTCTAAGAGTGAAAATGAATCTTGGGGAGATAGTGGTGATGATGACAATGATGATGACAATAATGAAGTAACCAAGGATGATGATGATGAAGATGATATTGAAAGTGATGCTAATGAAGACAAAAAAGCTAGTGACAGTGAAAAGACGGATTTTGATGAAGATGAGAATCTGAATCTCAATCAGAATGATGATGAAGAAGAAGAAAAAAAAGAAGAGGATGTACGTACTCCTGATAGGTTTAAATTCAATGATGATGAAGAAGAGTATGATGAACTGTATAAGGATGTGGACGTGAATTCGTTAGATACAAAGCATGAAAAAAAAGGAAAGGTGATACAGAGATGACTGATGCTGATAAGAATGTTTATCAAGAAAGATCATATGATCAAGTTGTAGATGATGCACATGTGACACTCACAACAACACATAAGACTAAAGGTTCTATGCAAAGCTCTTCTGTTTCATCCGACTTTGCCAGTAAATTTCTCAACTTAGACAATGTTCCTCTAGCTAACAATGAAGTCGCTTCTATGATGAATGTCAAGGTTCGTCAGGAAGAATTAAGCACTTCCTCTTCTCACTATGCCTGTGACAGCTATCCCGGAAACCTTTACTGTAGCTGCAACGACTGTTCCTTTGATAATTCAGCCATTCTCTTCTATTCCACGAATGACAATACCAACTCCTATACCAACAACAGAACCAATGACCTCCTCAATTCCTGCTCTTCCAGATTTTGCATCCCTATTCGGATTCGACCAAAGAGTGTCTGTCTTGGAACAAGAACTTTCTCAAGTCAAACAAGTCGATCATTCTGCACAAATCCTCGCACAAATTCCTGCAATCGTGGATGAACATCTTAGTACAAGAATTGGATTTGCTACTCAAACAGCTCTCCAGTCATACACAACAGAATTTAAGAAGAAAGCTGAAGCTGAGAAAGAGAAATACATCAACATCATTGAGAAACCAGTGAAAGAGATTATCAAAGATAAAGTCAAAAGTCAACTTCCTTAGATTTTACCAAAGGAGATATCTGACTTTGCTACTCCTGTAATCCAAAGCACTATTAATGAATCACTTGAGAATGTTGTTTTGGCTAAATCGTCTTCTCAACCGCAATCGATATACAAGGCTACAACATCTCTCACTGAGTTTGAATTGAAGAAGATCCTGTTAGACAAGTTGGAGAAAAGTAAATCGTATCAAGCTGCTGAACAACACAGAGACCTTTACGATGAACTGGTCAAATCTTATCAGCTCGACAAGGATCTCTTTGACTCTTATGGTAAATCGTATTCTTTAAAGAGAGGCCGTAAAGACAAAGACAAAGATGAAGACCCTCCAGCTGGATCAGACCTAGGGTTGAAGAAAAGGAAGACAAGAAAGGATGCTGAACCATCAAGAGGTTCAAATTCAAAAGAGTCTAAATCAAGCTCTTCCAAAGGCTCCAAGTCTCAGTCAAAATCATCTGGAAAGTCTGCTCAAGCAGAGGAACTAGTGTTTGAGACTGCAGACACTGAGATGCCACAAGATCAAGGAGATGACTTGGGTAACATTGAGGATCAACCCAAAGTCAAGAAAGATTCTAAGCATGATTGGTTCAAGAAACCTGAAAGGCCTCCAACTCCTGATCGTGATTGGAATGCTGGCAAACAAATTGATTTCAGACCTCCTCAGACTTGGATCAGCAAAATAGCTAAAGCAGGAAAACCTCCTACTACCTTTGATGAGCTAATGAGCACTCCTATCGATTTCTTAGCATATGTCTTGCATAATCCAAAGATTGAGAATCTAACACAAGAACATCTTGTTGGACCAGCTTTCAATCTACTCAAAGGGACATGCAAAAGCCGAGTGAAACTTAAATTTCAATTTGAAGAGTGTTATAAGGCTGTAACCGATAAACTTGAACGGACGAACCCTGAAGGACACGAATATCCATTTGACCTCAGCAAGCCTCTACCATTAATTGAATATAAAGGTCGTCAAGTAGTTCCTGCTAACTACTTCTTCAACAACAACCTCGCATATCTGAAAGGTGGAAGTTTAAGCAGCAAATATATGACTTCTAAAACAAAAACCAAGGCTGCTAAGTATGATACTATTGAGGGCATAGAAGACATGGTTCCATCGCTATGGAGTCCAGTGAAAGTATCTTATGACAAATATGCTATGTGGGGAATCTCTCACTGGGGTCCAAAATGAAAATACTTCTATGGATATGCAAGCAACAGGAAGTCCAAGCATGATGTGTTCTCCACAAAAAGAATCATTGTAGTAACCCATGTTCAAGTGATGAAGAAGTATGATTATGGGTATCTAGAGGAGATTATTATTCGAAGAGAAGATCAGTCAATTCACAAGTTCATAGAAGGAGACTTCCCAAGACTTAATCCGCGTGACATTGAAGACATGCTTCTTCTCTTAGTTCAGAAAAAGCTCTCCAATCTAGAAAGAGATGACCTTTTCGACTTTAACGTGGCACTGCAGATGTTTACCAGACGGGTTGTCATTCTTAAGCGGGTGGAAGACCTTTAACTGGGAGTCGAAAGCTACCAGAAGAAGCTAAATCTCACCAGGCCTGAGACGTTCAGATCTGACATCTCCAAAATGACCCCATACACTACATACAACAATCCACACGGAATCATATATCAAGACAAGTTCAAAAGAAACAGGTTGATGCGCTTTGATGAACTCTATAAGTTCTGTGACGGCACACTCTCATCTGTTCGAAGGGTTCTTCATGATATTGCTTCTAGCTTGGAGATGGATTACTTGCCAAAAAGAACATGGAGTAAACTAGATAGGAAAAGGTCATGCATCATGATCAAGTCAATCGATTAGTAGCTCTTTGAAAGAAGGTTAATGAGGAATCTGGAGAAGTTTGTTGGAGGGAGAGAATTTGGAAATGACTTCAGGCTGCTTGAACGGACAATATGACTTTGTCATATCATGTCCTACTCCATTTCAGGTCATTTTCTCGTATTTTACTAATTTGTGAATATGTAAATAAGTAGTATAAGACTAAAATTAGGCATATATAATGTTTGAGTGTGAATTTTCAAGAATTTCTTAGTAAATTCAAAAAATTTCAAATTAACGCACACAAATACCATATAATTCCCTCATAATTTGAGGGGGAGCATTAAAATGTTCCAATAATCAGCTTGTTAATAATTGGACATTTTTCCTCGAAAGCATTAATATTTAAATCAATTGATATCCAAAATATCAAAAGATTTAACATTTTTGATAACGGGAGAAAATGTGATTAAAATATAGGGCTAAAGATGTGAATTTAAGGACTCAAGTGCAAGCTTCTCCCCTCATGTGCTAAACGTTTTCGATTATCGATGCACATGTTGAGGGGGAGTATAACAAATGGTTTTAAGGTTGTGAATGATACCAAAAGACCGACCACGCATTTAATTATTTGGAGTTATAAGGTGGTTAGGTATAGGTATTCGTCCCCACGATCCAGCCAGAACCGGAGGGATCTACCCAGGGACATTCCATTAGTTAGAATAGAAAGTCCTTAGGTATAATAAAAAGGAGAAAAAGTGAGAAAATGGAATAGTACAGACTGAGATGGAGCTAGTAATGGAACAAACCCAACAAGGTTCTAGTCATGAAGTCTCGGTAAGCATTGAAGGGGTTGAAGAATTAAAAAGAAAAGTTAAGATAAAGGGTGAAAAGAAAGAAGCCCTCTTTACACCTAGGCAGAAATCGGGTCAATACATCTGCTGTCAGAATCATAATAATGATTGCTGACATTGAAGACTGACATAATGGACCTAGTGATGCAATGCACAACCCTCCCTAGCCACTCAGAATCTCTCAAAAGAGTTCTGTTTCATTTTCTCATAGAGATTACACACATTTCTATCGACTTTCTCACTCCGAGTTAGTTGGTATTGAAAAGGTGGCAGTCTGCTCGAGCCTCCGATTACTAAAACCAAATGCGCACTATTAAGTCTAGAGCCAAAAGAGATCATCCACAAATCTCATTAGGACACTTATTCAAAATATGCTTTCTAATTCACACAATGTGAAAATAAAAAATATATCAAGAGTCCTACGCATTATCCTTGTGACTTTTGCCAGAACATCCGATTGATACTTAAGTATTCACAATGAAGATGGAAATCCTGATTGAGCTAACATCAAACAAGCTCTTGGTAGGTGACTTATGAGATCCTACACGGATCGAACTTGTCAGCTTATGAATTGACGAATGAATTTTGAAAAAGATAAAACTGTTGGTGTGTCATAAAAACCGTTTTCATGTTGACACACCGACTGATTTTCTAAATTAATTTTTAGTCTTATGTCCATGGGAAGCCTCACAAGGGTATCTGGACATAGGAAAGCTGTACACGAATTAACAGCTTAATCGAGAAGATAGTAACTTACCGGTTCACTCTTACCGTATTGTTTGCTTTGAGACGCTCCGGTAATGAGAACGGCTAGTATAACTGCGAAACCCTATCAAGGAGATTCTTCAGAATTCTACCTGATCACAGGCAGTATTTATACTGATCAATGGGGAACCGTAGTTATTGCAACTGTATTCGACGAAGTGACAAAGCTACTTTCGTCCATACATGTTGATTATCACTAACCCTTTCATGCAGGTAATCCCGATGGTCGCAGCTATTGGATCAAGACAAGTCAAGATTCATAGCCACTTGCTCATACTCGATCGACATACATAAAGACATCATGAAAGCCCAAGTACATGTTTCAAGACTTCTGCTACTCTGATACCACACGTCTTTCTTGAAGCAACGAAGTGTTAAAGTTAAAGAACTTCAAGAAAGATGTCTTATTCAAGCTTTCAATCTCAAGAAAAGTATGAGCATGTTGGTCCGAAGGTCACAAGTACACAAGACGGCGATAAAATCTCAAGATGATGATAAGAGATTATGCTTGGTTGATGATCCCAAAGATGTTCAAGTTTACATACAAGTCAAGCTATATGGAACAAGCTCAAAGCCTAAAGTCAATGATCACTACAACATAGCACAAGTTTAAAGTCTACGAGCTCAAGATTAAAGACAAGCATAGTATGCTAGGATTAACTTTTTGTAACATGGAGTGACCTCCTTTAGGGGGAGATTGTTAGGAATACAAAAGTATCGGCCACTTCGTAGTATAGTTTTTGAAACCTTAGTAAGGTAGAAAGGCCAAGGCCCATGGAGAGCCCAAGTTCGAGCCCATGACCGGCCAAACATGTAGTATTTATACCCCTCTCCACACCGTGGAGAGGGTTGGTTGTTCACTTGTTCTATTTTCTTAATCTAATTTTGCTCTCTTTTCTTTCTCTCTCTAAGTGTTTAATCCTCTCACTTTTTCTCTCTAGATTTCTTGTCATTTGATTATGAGATAAGATACATCATATATTCTACATTGTTGAAACTAGGAGTGTCTCTTCATGTCTTTCTTACATATAATGAAATAACTAAATACATCTATTGGCGTGCAAACTATGAGTACTCAGATTAGTAACAAACAAACCGCATTAAGCAAAACCTGAACACCAACATTACGTCCACATAAACACTTACGCACACCCTATGAGGAGCGCACAAGTATGAAGTTATACGATGCTTCACATAAGTAAAACTTCAATTTTTCCTAAAAAACAAGCCCGGTGCAACGCACGAGTATGAATGCCTCGCTAAGTATAATATTTTGTTGCATAGATAATCCTTAAAATTAATTCAAGAATTGTTACCGAAGTTGATAGGTAACTGAAGAGACTATTTGTGTAATTTTTGGTTACCCATACAGTTAAAATTTTGACATAAGGACTTTTATTTCATTCGTATTTAAGGATGAATTTTCCAAGTTGTCAAAGACTGCTTTTGAAATGTAACTAAATTGAATGAATTGTTTTTGACATTTACCAGACGTGAATTTACTTAAATGTTAGTATATACATACTAGTATAATATAATGAGAATAACTTTTTTATTATAAATGTGAATTTCAATGATATGCAACTCTTTTTCAGCTTCAAATATTAAATTGGCAGTCCCTGTAAATCACCGGACAGCCACATTTACCAACAACAATAACTTTTACGATGGAGTTCATCGAACAGACGAGCTTGACTAGCTACTGTAAAATTTTATAACAAAGTTAGATCTTAGTGATTGTTGGATTATGGTAGTCGGATAGCACGAATACATTACGAATATGTGAGCCTATTAGGGGCACGCACGTTAATACACGGAGAATGCGTTTAATACTTCACAAATATAAATCGAGGGACTAAATTGGACAAAACCTGAACTCCAAGGGGGACACCAAAGTGGTCGGGCCCTATGGGAGGTTCTAGATGGGTTTTGTGTTCAATTAGCATTTAAAGAGGCCCATGAAGGTTTTCTAGAATTAGGGTTTGGGTGCCTATATAAACACCCATAACCTACCTCATAATTTGCTCATTCTAAAAACCTTTCCTCCTCCCTCCCTTACCAAAATCGCCTGGCCCCTCTCTAGGGTTGTTAAGGGTTTCGGTTCTACACCTCAACCGAATTTGGTTGAACCCCAATTTGGATTTTCGGGTTCTTTAATTCGGTTTAAGGATTTTCGGTTAATTAGGGTTTATTATAAACCCTAATCCGGTTTAATTGGTTCAAGATCACAAAGGTTGTTTGATTAGGGTTTTGATCCAAGAAGGTACAATTGTTGCTTTGTTCGTGAAGTTAAGTCTAGACAACTTAACGTGTTCGGTTGACGTGATTGTGTGAGCAACCGTAGAGGTGATTGTTTTAATCACTTATTTATTTTCAAGATCGAATTGCTGAGAGGTACGCTTTCTATTTACCTTTTATTATGTGTTAACCATATGCTATTACTAGATCCAATCCGCTGCGTACTCGTAAGCTAATGGTTACCTAGATTGTTAAATCCTAACAGTGGCATCACGAGCCAACTCGTTTTAGCTTTATGGGTTACATGTTTTTTTGTTTTAATTATACGCCTAGTTTATATGCCTATTATTAAAACATATGCCATGATCTGCTGCGTTAGAAATTTTATTTATGTTTTACTAGTAAAATATGACAATAATATTAGATTCTTGCCATAAAATAAATAAAATCTGTAGATCTTGATCTTGAATTCTATTAAAAGTTAATATAGGATTAAAAGGGAAAATTAAAATTGTTAATTTAGCTTATTTGATTCCTTTTTAATTAATATCTATTCCGGCTATAAGACCCACTCAATCACAAATATGTGGTGAATGGGGCGATCTAGGCACTTTAGCAGAAAACCTAGTGAGGGTCTTATGGTTCTCTATTTGGGGAAGACTCGCGAGAGAACTCGGATTTTTACATGTTTACTAGTATGCTTAATGTCATCTTTTGTATTATGAATCTCATTATGCATGATTATTTAATGTCTAATTGTTTACGCGCCTAATTAAATATGCCATATGTTTAAAAAGATGATGTTAATGTAGTCTATTAATTTTTACACGCCTAATGCATGCTCATAGTGACCAACCATTTGTTTCGTGGAAAACTGTCTTTGTGAAAAATTAATAAGACGTTAAACTAATGAAACTAGTTTTTCTTGATTTAAAAACTGGACGCTATGGACTCATGGGAAGTATGGCTCATCCACTAGAACAAACTTTAAGAGAAGTTTAAGGCGGGTTGTTTTTACGTAATTCCCTAAAGAAATAAGGTTTTTAATATGCTTCGCGCTGACCTGTTTCTCCGCTTCTTTGCGAGTTCGATTGGAGTTACCGTGAACCATGGCATGTCACTACAGTGTCATTATTAAAGGTTTTTAAAATCAGTGATACAAAGTTGTTTTGCATGCTTCTTTGTACACGCTTTTAACACATTTATGTGCATACCCCTTTGGAAAATTTTAAGTCTATGCCAGCCAACCGTAGAACACGTGCAATTGGTTTGAGTCTCTTTGTCAGACCCTGGACCCCTACCAACCCATGGTGAATTTCGCCTACTGGTCAGACCTTTGACGATTTTTACACGTTCTCGTTTGGTCGACTTAATTCGAGTCTCTTGGTCAGACCCTGGACCCGAGGCATAAGATGATACTAAACATGCTCTTAACATTATTACTTGATTACTAATGTTTTGACAAGTATCATAAATCTAAGAGTTGCATTAAAATGCAATTAACGCTTGACGCTTACCTCTTGCCCCACTTGTTTACATCCTGGTCAGACCTTGGGTAATAAGTGGGACTGCAAGTTGGATCTTAGTCTTAATTAGTAAATTAATTGGGTAGTTAATTCTATTAAGAATTTAATTATCGAAAATACTAAATTGAACTTTCTATGTTCTGTTTAATTGTGTTTTGCAACATAATTCGTAAACGAAAGTTTGTTTTTCTTCAAAAGACAAACAGTCTCTTTTCCTAGTAAGAAGAGTGAGACATTACTTCTATCTATACTCATTGGTTGACAAGAATAAGATAGGATTATAATTGAAAATTATCAATTACATTAAACTCATTTCTCATTGTCTTTCATTACCCTTCTTTTCGGCTTTGAAATAATTGAAAGATAAAATATTTTGAGTAACTAGAGAACATTTTGTCTATAGCTACCAAAATATATGACATCTTGCACTTGTCACGATGTATGAGTTTAAACCGCAATGAGCAAAGAAATTACTAGCATATCCGCTGGGTATTTTTCTTAGACTCATTTTATTCCTTAAGGTGCTAAATACCCTTGTGGCTATGCAGACGATAAAGGAGGAATTGCATGCTTAATATTCAAGTTAAATGAGAGCATGAATGGCTAGTCCCTCATCTACACAAGTAGAATTTCATATTCTCTGCTCAATACTGTGAGAACTCGTATTTTCTGAAGGTAATATTTTATTCAGATTTATTGCTCGTTTCATAAAATAATAGTTTTATATTA
>BQNB010077758.1:13476-30746 GCA_026074375.1 Tanacetum coccineum | reverse complement strand
AAGGTGGATTTCTAAGCAAAACTAACCATTTTAAACTTATTTGTGCAGTGTGACATCAAGAAACCCATCTGGTACCTGGACAGTGGATGCTCAATGTATATGACTGGTGTCAAAAGTTATCTGCAAAAATATATGAAACAACCAGGACCTAAGGTAGTGTTTGGACATGGCTCTACATTAACCACTAACTCCTAGATCCATTAACCATGAAAAGTACACCCTTGTCATTATTGATGAGTACTCAAGGTACACCTGGGTATACTTCTTGAAGAAGAAAAGTCAAGCACCTGAAACCATCATGTCCTTCATCAAAAGAGTTAAAAATTAAAATGACATCAAAGTCAAACAAAACAGAAATGACAATGGTACTGAATTCAGAAATAGCATTCTTGTAAACTTCTGTAATGAAAAAGGGATTTCTTAAAATTTCTCGTCTCCTTACACACCTGAACAAAATGGTGTTGCTGAGAGAAAAAATAGAACCCTCATAGAAACTGCAAGAACAATGCTTTCAGGATCTGTCTTTTCTAAACAATATTGGACTGAAGCTGTAGCCACTACATGCTATACTCAAAACAAATCCACCATTGGAAAAAGACATCTCAAAACTCCTTATGAAATTTTTCATAAGAGAATCCCAAACATCAGTTTTTTTCATGTCTTTAGATGTCCAGTTTACATTCACAATCATAAAGATCACTTAGGAAAATTTGATGAAAAAGCTAATGATGGTTATCTTCTTAGATACTCACTTGTTTCCAAGGCATCTAGAGTCTTTAACACTAGAAGGCAACAAACTGAAGAAACCTATCACATTACATTTGATGAAAGCCCTGATGCTATCAAATTCTCAAAACCTTTAGTTGACAACATCAACATTGCTGAAACAGAAAGATATCCACCTGATGAATATCTTCATCCTTATAAACCTTCTTAAAGGTATCAAACAAACAACAATGATGTGTCCTTCATAGAACCCTATGAATATCCTGAACCAGTTGTTCTTGAAACTGAAATTTCATCTGACCAAAATGGTCAAACGATCAAAATAATCATAATGATCAATCTGCTCAAAATGATGAAATCTTAAATGAAGATCATTCTGAACATTCCAATCACACTAATGATGAACAAATCATTGATAATCTCCCAAATACTAAAGACATTCAGATCGCTGAACACTTATCCTCTCCAAGTGTAGAGGATACTTCAGTACAAAATACATCTCCAATCCCAACTCCATCCTTACCCATTCCATCAATGGTCACTCCAGCTCCTCAAGACAGATGGTCTTAAGATAAACACATTGAGCTAGTCAATATCATTGGTAATCCAGGGGCTGGAATGCTCACAAGAGCCATGGCCAGACAACTTAGTGCTGCTTCAGCTCATGAATGTCTCTTTGTAGATTTTCTCTTTGAAGAAGAACCTAAAAAGGTTTCTGAAGCACTAAAGAATCCTGGATGGGTTGATGCCATACAAGATGAACTAAACCAATTTGCCAGAAACAAAGTCTGGACATTAGTTCCTGCACCTTATGGTAAAACCATAATCAGCTCAAAATGGGTTTTCAAAAACAAAAGAGATGAAACTGGAATTGTCATCATAAACAAGGCAAGACTTGTGGCTTAAGGCTACAATCAGCTAGAATGCATAGATTATGATGAGACCTTTGCTCCAGTTGTAAGGCTTGAAGCAATCAGAATCTTTCTTGCCCTTTCCACATACATGAACTTCATAGTTTATCAAATGGATGTCAAAAGTGCATTTCTCAATGGTAAACTAAAATAAGAAGTTTATGTCAAACAACCTCCAGGCTTCGAGAGCAATAAGTTTCCCAACCATGTCTGCAAACTGGACAAAGCCCTTTATGGACTTAAGCAAGCTCCAAAAGCATGGTATAAGACTCTCTCAACCTTTCTCACTGAACATAAGTTTGTAAGAGGCAAGATAGACAACACTTTGTTTATCTACAAAACTCAAACTGATGTGATTTTGGTTCAAATCTATGTTAATGACATTATCTTTGGGTCCACCAACATAAATTTGTGCAAACAGTTCGCAAAACTGATGACACAAAGATATGAAAGCATGATGGGTGTTCTCACCTACTTCCTTGGATTTCAGATTAGGCAATCTGAAAGATGCATTTCAATCAACCAAGAAAAATATGTCAAGGATCTTTTGAAAAAGTATGACATCCCCCTAACAACTTAATACCTGATCTTAGTGGCAAATTTGTAAATGAGACTAAGTATAGAGGTATGATTAGATCACTAATGTATCAAACTATAAGCAAACCTAACATTCAATTCTCTACTTGTCTCTGTGCAAGATATCAAGCAAATCCTAAAGAATCCCACCTTATTGCTGTTAAGAGAATTTTCAGGTACCTAAAAGGTACTCTTAGTCTTGGTCTATGGTATCCAAAATGTTTAGGTTTTGACCTAAAAGGATACTCAGACTCTGACTATGCTGGATGCAACATGGACAGGAAAAGCACCTCATGTGCTTGTTAGTTGCTAGGAGGCAAACTTGTGTGTTGGAGTGTGATAACATCAAATATTTAATAATTTTTAGTGGCAAAATACCCCCTATATTACCTTCAAATGTTTCACTAATACTCAAAAATGAGATATTTTCTATCATTTTGTAGTTTTCAGGTGAAATGCAGGAAAATGACAAGAAACATAGGAAAAAGGGCTTAAAATGTAATTATCTGAAGAATGTTACGGCGTAACACCAAAAATGGTTACACCGTAACATATATTAAGCAAGCACGAAGATCAAGGACAACTTTACAGCATAACACCATATCTAGTTACGCCATAAACATGTATTTGGAAGGAAATCTTACCAAAGATAGAGTTACGGCGTAACACCCCTTATGGTTACGCCGTAACCATAAAGATCCACAAATATGGAATGAAGATCACGTACGTATGGAAATTTATAGCGTAACGCAATATCTGGTTACGCCATAACAATTGCTTATTTATGGAATGCCGTGTAAGAAGGTTACGACATAACACTTTTATCAGTTACGTCGTAACAGATTCGATACTTATAAATATAGGCATCATTCAAGCTATTCTGACATCACTTCCTCCACCGCCAATTGGAGAGGTGACAAAGGCTTCCAACCTTTGAAGAATTCCACCTGGAGTCCAAGGGAGATCACACTTTATTTACTTTTTGTATTTAATCGTTCAGATACGAATACTGTAAGAATTATGAGCTTTCAATCTATGATTACTTCTATTTCTTGCTGTGTTTCTGTTACCATGAGCGGCTAAGCTCTTAAAGTGCTGGCCTAGTTATGTAGTTACTATTGTTATGATGTTTGCTTCCTGTTAGATTATGGTTTCGATAGATATTCCTTGACTATCGTGTAACCCTAGGTTTTGGTAGTACGGGTGGTTTGGACCTTGCCTGCCTCATTATTAGATTATCATGTCAATATGGGATCCATCGGGTACTAGGGGGGATCTATAACCCCATTCATATTGTAGGAACTAACCGGTCTTCGCACTTATCACTCAATATACTTAAAAAAGCACAGGAACTATTTCAGAGGGGGTTAATAATCTGTATAGGTTATTAGATAAGTTTTGGGAATAGTTGGGATTAATCACTGCAACTTGGATAACCTACCTCCTATACAATTTGGACTAATTTGGAATCGCAGGGAGTATATGATAGACTATATATACCTATTCAAGTCTATCAACCTTAGAAACCACTAATGAAACCATAGTTTAATATTGCACAGGAAAATGTTTTCATAACAGTAGTAATGAAGTAACTAGGTTAGCACGTTTTCTCTTCTGATATCTCTAACTCTTTCAATTTCCCGTAATTAACTTTATTGTTATTCATTTCAAATCAATTCAAAAAACCATTTTTAAAACGTGACATTTCAAATTAAAACTAATTACAACTTAGCTCTTGGGACGACCTCGGATTTACCATTCTATACTACCCACGATCGGGTTCTCTGCCCGTTAGTGCGTTGTCTGATAGATAGAGTTTTATAAATTTAAAACTTGATAGATTATTTAAAAAAAAAATACGCATAAAGTTTTTGGCGCCATTGTCGGGGAGCTAAAAATTAGTAATAAATTGAATTTATATATATATATTTCCTATTGTAAATATATTCTGCTAGTTTTTCTTGTAAGTTTTCAGATATGGAAGATGATGTAGACATCAGCGCGCTCACCATGGAGCAATATATAGCTTTGATTCCAGATGACATTAAACCAGGCATAGTAAAACCCAAGATTGGCGATGACGTCGAATTTGAGATAAATGCAAACTTTATGAGGGAATTAAGACGCAAACTTTTTGCAAGCACCGATGATGAAGACGCTTACGAACATGTACGTACAGTATTAGAGATTGTGGATCTCTTCCACTTCCCTGGCGTTACTCACGATGCAATTATGCTTAGGGTATTTCCAATTACACTCAAGGGACGAGCCTTGAGATGGAAAAACAAGCTTCCAGCAGTGACAATCATTACATGGGATCTCCTTTAAAAAGAATTTATTTGGAGATATTGTCACCCTTTCATAACTGCCAAGAAATTAAAAGAAATCCGCGATTTCAAGCAAGAGAGGGACGAGACATTGTATCATGCTTGGGAAAGATACAATGATCTTCTTTACCAATGTCAGCTGCATGATCTGAACTGACAACAGAAGGTTCATATCTTCTACACTGGATTAGTCATCTCCACCCGTAAAATTCTCGACTCTAACGGGTTCATTCCTCTGATGACACCAACACAAGCCCTAGAATCAATACAAGTCATGGTAGACCATTCACATGACTGGTATGATGAAACAACCACTAGGGAAAGAATCAATGATCACCTGGACAACGTTGATGCCATTCACGGAAGTTTCAAAGGGTAACATCTAACCAAGGAGTACCCTCTCAAAAAAGAGGACGAGGCAATCAAGCATAGCAGATATATGGAATCCTTGGAAGAAACCATCATCAAATTTTACGCATACACAATTAAAAAACAGACCGCGAATGATGAAAGGATGAGTAAGATCCTTCTAAACACAGAATCGAACATAAGGGCACTTAAAACTACAACAAAGAACCTACAGGAAAAATATTATCAATTAACCCATGAAGTCCTCACTAATACAAGAGAAAAATTCAAGGCAATAACGACAATAGGTAAGGAAAACATGAAGGATCCGGTTCCTCGTGACTTACCACCTATGCCGTTTCTAGGACATTTGAAGGAACAAATGGGTAGCCCTTATAGAACTCGCGAAACCGTTCGCATGATTGGAAATACTGAGGAAATTCATAATGAGAAAGCTCAGGAAGATGAAGGGGACATGGATGTCGGTTGGGACATTACAAGCAAGGATGAAGAAAGGCTGAGGCAATTTCTAACACCTACCACACACACTTTACCCAACCTTGAACCAGTAGGGCAACCATATAGATAAAATTGTAAGGGTAGAGGAACAGAATTATGATATTCCTCTAAATGATAGCGTAATGCAACCTTTAACCCCTCAGACGGTTGACATCACACCACCTGTCGACGCTTATGTAGCACCGGCTACAAACAAACAATTAAACAAATTCAAAAAGGAATTTTCTAATATTGCAAAGGTTACCGAAAAAGAATATGATAACCCTGATATGAAGGCATATAATTATGAGACATTCAATTGGAAATCACTAAACCAAGTGAGCTAATCATCAAAGGAAATGAAATCTCAGCATCAGTATGGTTCTAAATTGTCATTCCCCTAGTAGCAAATTTACACAATCATGGTATTCATTGCTACTCTTACTCGCACTTAATCTCAAGTGAGGGAAGGAACACCTTATTACTTGTCAAATAAGGGTGGAGTCAAGCTCATGACTCAAACAAAAACAGCGCTTTGAGGGAGGCACCCCATGACTATCTTTCATTCTGCATATTAGTTGGTTTGTATGTTTTCAACTTTATTTTGCAGGATCTAGGAGCTAGGAGGCATTTATCGAGAACGACTCGACTCATAATCATGTGGTAACCTTGCTGAATCTACAGGAGTTACGGCGTAACAAATTTAGTTTACGCCGTAACCACTGTAGTTACGACGTAATCCATTTCATGGTTACGCCGTAACACCTTAAAACTTAAAATTTTTACCACTTGATTACGACGTAACCACCGGAGTTACGCCGTAACCTCCTTCTGAAATCATAAAAATTTAAGTTTTAAACATGTCTAAACCTTGTATACGTAAATGGACTTTGTGGGTATGTTCTCTGGAATCCCTCACGAGACTAAACTCGTCCACTTGGGCCACCAAGTGGTTTAAAAGGCTTGTTGCATATGCTAAATGCAACCGTGATTCCTACAAAAGTGAGTTAGGTTTGTATTTCCTGTACACTTCATAATTCTTGTAGAACGATTTTATGCTTTGGTTTGTTTTTGTGATCACAGGGGATAAAGAGCTTGCGGGAAGACGGAGATAATCTAAAAGATTTCCTCCAAATTTCAAATCTCAAAGCAATGCTCAGGGAGTTTCTTGTCTAAATTCTACTATTTCCTTTTTTATTTTATTTCTTTAATGTACAATTAGGACATTGTACAAATTAAGTAGGGAGGGGGGGTGGAAGTAGAATTAATGCTTGACGTATGTTTTGCCTTCGATTTTCTAGTTTTTTTTGAAAATTATGCCAATTTTAAAAATTTTGACAAATTTTTCTTAAATAACTAGAATTAATCTTTGCCGAATACACATTAACCTTCATTATTACTTGGTGAGATTTAAGCCTAATATTCCGTTTCCATCATATTATTCAAAAATCCACCAAAATATTGAGTGTGCCGGTAGTATTGTAGACTTTAGAACTTGGCATGTACATCATTTTTGAGACCTAATTGATTAACAAGAATAGATAGTTCAAGAAGGCAACACTTAGGAAATCATCCAAATAGCCTATATGTGTGTGTTTATCGACTTGTTACACTGACTTGTCGACCTCCCGTGATAAACCCTTTTGTTGCACTCATTATTAGTGCAAGATACCCCTAGATCACCCTTGTTAAACCAATCTATGTTTTTACCCAATGTTATATGTATCGTTACACCATTTCGCCTTAACCTACCATGTATTCTATAGTTATCTTTTTTTTGAAATTTCTAGCTACTTAAGTCTTTGGTTCGGGGGAATGGGAACAAAAATTTTATGCATTCGTGGAAGACCAATCAGTTATGATCTACAAAGACCCCCCTATATCACACTTTCGACATTGTTCATCTCAAGTGGGGGATGTGCATATAATATCAAATGCTGTAGGGGCAATAATAAAAAGATATAAACTCTTGTAGCATTTGCATGTTTAAAAAGAAAGAAAAGAGGGTGCAACTAAAAACCACCCATGTGCTAAACGATATAAAGATGGTGCAAATTAAGTAATTATGAAGATTGGATCTAGTAGCCCATTATTGCACCAAGACATCTCAATAATTATAAAGAATGAAGCTAGTAGCCCATGATTACACCAAGACATCTCAATAATGATGAAGAATGGAGCTAGTAGCCCATTATTAAAGATCAGACTTTCAAACTTAGACTCTTAGACCTATAGATGGACAATAGCTAGTTATGATAACCTTAGATTACTTTAGACTATTTGTTTTGTGTTTTTATATTAGAAACCATTAATTGTGTATCCCATGTCTAACCTAAACCCCTTTATCACCCTTTAAAACTATATTACCCTCGTTGCCTTCAAGAATTATTTAGACCCTAATTATAACTGGTGCAGATTTATATACTTTCCAAGCTTATGATAGAATACATCCTATGACTGTGCAATTGAGCGATTATCCCGAAAATAAAACACTTAGACTAGTGGAGAGTTGAGTGACTTTTTATCCCATTTTTCTGAGGTGTTTGGCTTTGATGTTTTCTAGCATAAGTGTTTTATAGATTCATTTCTTGAAATTATCCTCGAGAAATCTTTTTATAAAATGTTCTAACAGGTTCTACTTGAGGGCAAACAGAAGTCAAGTGGAGGGATATTTTGTTGGGAATTAAGGGCTTCTACAAGTTTCTACTGCTGGTTCAACTTAGTACTGCCAAGAGAAGACTTAGTACTGCCAAGCTAAGTTAGTACTGTTAGTGTTATAGTTAGTACTGTCAGTACAAAATGTTAGTACTGTTAGTTATAATAGTTAGTACTGTTAGTTAAAAATAGTTAGTAAAAAATGACAAGAAACATGGGAAAAAGGGCTTAAAGTGTAATTATCTAAAGAATGTTAAGGCGTAACACCAAAAATAGTTACACCATAACATATATTAAGCAAGTACGAAGATCAATGACAACTTTACGGCGTAACACCATATCTAGTTACGCGGTAAACATGTATTTAGAAGGAAATCTTATCCAAGATAGAGTTACGACGTAACACCCCTTATGGTTACGTCATAACCATGAAAATCTACAAATATGGAATGAAGATCACTTACGTATGGAAAATATTCGAAGGTTATGACGTAACGCAGTATCTGGTCACGCCACAACAATTGCTTATTTATGGAATGCCGTGTAAGAAGGTTACGGCGTAACATTTTTATCAGTTACACCGTAACAGGTTCGATACTTATAAATAGAGGCCTCATTCAAGCTATTTCGACATCACTTCCTCCACAACTAATTGGACAGGCGACAAAGGCTTCTAACCTTCAAAGAATTCCACCTGGAGTCCAAGGGAGATCACACTTTACTTACTTTTTGTATTTATTCGTTCAAATACGAACACTTTAAGAATTGTGAGCTTTCAATCTATGATTACTTCTATCTCTTGTTGTGTTTCTATTACCATGAGCGGCTAAGCACTTAAAGTGCTGGCCTAGTTATGTTGTTACTATTGTTATGATGTTTGTTACCTGTTAGTTTATGGTTTTGTTAGATATTCCTTGACTATCGTGTAACCCTGAGTTTTGGTAGTATAGGTGGTTTGGACCTTGCTTGCCCCATTATTAAATTATCATGTCAATATGGGATCCATCGGGTACTAGGGAGGATCTATGACTCCATCCCGAGTGTAGGAACTAACCGGTCTCCGCACTTATCACTCAATATACTTAAAAAAGCACAGGAACTCTTTCAGAGGGGGTTAATAATCTGTATAGGTTATTAGATGAGTTTTGGGAATAGTTGGGATTAATTACTGCAACTTGGATATCCTACCTCCTATACAGTTTGAACTGAGTCAGAATCGCGGGAAGTATATGATTGACTAAATATACCTATTCAAGTATATCGACCTTAGAAACCACTAATGAAACCATAGTTTAACATTGCACAGGAAAACATTTTCATAACAATAGTAATGAAGTAACTAGGTTAGCATGTTTTCTCTCCTAATGTCTCCAAACCCTTTTAATTTTTAGTATTTAATTTTATTGTAATTCATTTTGAATTAATTCAAAAACCATTTTTAAAAAGTGACATTTCAAATTAAAACTAATTACAACTTAGCTCTTAGGAAGACCTCAGATTTACCATTCTAACTACCCACAATCGGGTTCTCTGCCCGTTAGTGCGTTGTCAGGTAGATCGAGTTTTATAAATTTAAAACTTGAGTAAAAATATATTTAAAAATAAATACGCATCAATTGTTAACCCCGTAGGTTTGAGTAAAACCTTTTGCTACAAGACGAGCTTTATATGTATGTTTGTTGCCATCCATATCGGTCTTCTTCTTGAAGAGCCATTTACTCCCAACTATCTTATAGTTAGGAGGAAGATCAACTAAGTTCCAGACTTGGTTGTCTTTCATGGATTGAATTTCCACATTCATAGCTTCAAGCCATTTATCGAATTTAGGATCCGAAAATGCAAATCGATAGTTAGTGGGTTCACCATGATCCTCTAACTTATGTTCCTCGGCATCGACATAATAACCATATCGTTCATGTGCTTGAGGTATGCTCACGGATCTATGAACGAGATTTATATCGGTTTGAGGTTCGACATCATCATGTTCGGCCTCTAGTTGATGTTGCTAGTGTTCTCAAAAGGTTGTGATTTTTGCCTTTGAATTTCATCAAAGTCTATAGTGCCCCTACTTGCTTCTTGTGAGATGAGACTCTTCTAAAAAAACTCAGCATACCAAGCAACAAATATTTTGTTCTCAAGTGGGTAGTAGAAATAGTAACCTATCGTTTCGTTTAAGTATCATATGAAGATGCACTTGATGGATCTGGATTCAAGTTTGTTTGGTATGTCTCGTTTAACGAGAGTGTCACAACCCTAGACCTTCAAGTAAGACAGATTCGGGACTTTCCTGTGCCGTATTTCATATGGTATGTTTTCAACCTTCTTTTTCAGAACCATATTGAGTATGTCTGTAGCAGACTCTATATCATAGCCTCGAAAGGACATTGGCAAAGTTGTTAGACTCATCATAGATCGAACCATGTCAAGCAAAGTTTAATTTCTCCTCTCGTACACACCAATATGTTGTAGCGTGTAAGGAGGGGTAAGTTGTGAGACAAACCCATGACTCGTAAGATGATCTAAAAAATCTTGACTTAAATACTCGCCTCCTCGATCGGATCAAAGCGCTTTTATAGTCTTTTCGAGTTGATTTTCTACTTTATTTCAGAATGTCTTAAACATTTCAAAGACTTTGTGTTTATGTTTAATCAAGTAAACATAACCATATCTACTGAAATCGTTAGTAAAAGTAATGTAGGAGTTAGCACCTTTTCTAGACGTGGTTCTAAATGGGCTACATACATCACCATGTATGAGTCAAAGTAGATCATTAGCCCTTTTGCCTGCATGGGTGAAAGGTTTTCTTGCCATCTTACCAGATATACAAGATACACATACGTAAAAAGACTCATCATTAATTGACTTAAGAAGCCTATCGTGTTACAGCGTCGCAATGTGTTTCTTGTTTATACGGCCAAGACGACAATGCTATAAAAAAGTAGAATCCAAGTTGTGCTTGGATTTCTTGTTGCTACATGTGTAAATAGAATGCTCATTAGATACATGATTATGCATCTCAATCTCAAAAATACCATCACGAGGAATAGAATTAAAATAAAATAATTTATCCTTAGAAACTAAAATAGAACTATAATCCATAAATTTATAAAGAAAACCATTATCTCATAAACGTGAAAGTGAAATAACCCATCTAGTAATAGAGGGAGAAAAATGACATTTATCTAATATAAGAACCATTCCACTAAGGAGGATAAGATCAAAGCTCCCTATGGCTTCGACAGCTGCACGATTGCCATTGCCAACGTACATATCCAAAGAACCTATAATCAACTTCCAAATTCCCATATGCCCCCTAATTGTATTACAAATGTGAGTACCACAACCAGTGTCATAAATCCAGGAATTAGTTTTAGAAAATGAGTAGAGTTCTATAGTGAAGATACATGATGTGCCAGACGTGTTGGCTTTGTTCTTCTTTAAATCTACCTAATAGAGTGGACAGTTCCTCCTCTAGTGTCCAAGCTTCTGACAGTGATGACACTCTTTATCCTTAGCAGGATGCTCCTTTTTTGTAGGTGGGGGGATTGTGTGCATGGGGTCGTAAGCTAACTTACTCTTGCCCTTGTTCTTTCCCTTGCCTCGAGCTTGCAGTTTGGGTTTCTGAATATGAGCTTGCCTTATAGTTAGGACAGCCAGAGCTTTCTTAGGCATACCTTTCTTTGCAAGTTTCAGCATGGCATGCAGTTCAGGTATGCTCTTCCACATGCCATGCATGTTATAGTTCTGAACACACTGGTCATAGTCCTTAGAGAGTGAAGTAAGAAGTAAGTTCAGACCAAGAACTAGAGGCATAAGGTAGAAAAGGCGCTTCATTTGGTCCATATATCCTTTAATCTTTAACATATAAGTACTAACAGATTGGCCTTCCTCCCACTTGAAAGCATGAAATGCCTTGACAGTTTCAAATAATTCTTGCTCAGCATGTTGTTAGAGCATTGTTTTTAGTTCCTATAGCATATCAAATACGGTGCGGTCCTCTAAGTTCTTTTGGATCTCGAAGGTCATGCTCACCCCAACATAAGACAAACTACTTCTTGTTGTTCAACAACCATACGAGTGTAGGCATTGCGAACATCAGCAGTTGTAGTAGCATGAGGCGCTTCAGGTAATGCCTCGTCCAGATGGTGCAACTTTTGTTTATTCTTGAGGACAATCCTCTGGTTGCGATACCAGTCCAAAAAGTTGCTACCATTCAATTTTTCCTTTTCGAGAATTGACCTGATTGAGTTGTTTGTTTGTGGTTTGATTTGTTGTCATCTACAAAACAAACAAAGTTCTAAGTTTAGTATTTTTAATAATTAATCTTTTTTAAAATTAACTACCTAAGTTTATAATATTAAACCAATTAATTTTAGGAAAAGGCTAAGATCCTCATTGAGGTTTCACCATCACATCAGTTGATCTGCTAGCAATGATAGATTAAATAGGTAGGTAACGTTCACCAATTGCAAGACATGTGCATTTCTTAGAGCATTTGGGACTCATGGCACTAGTGAATGAGCTACTAATGTTAAGCTGGCATGTTTAGACCCATCTTTGCCTCGGGTTAAGGATCTTACCTTCTTAACTCGATTAAGTCATCCAATTTAAGAACATGTGAAAATATATCTAGGTCTCACGCATAAAGAACAATCACCTTAGGTTACAATTCACCTACATTTCACACAGTGTGAAAAGTAATTGCAAGTGATATCAACAATTGGACGACATGATTTAAATTTGTGACGAGTATAAATTTTGATGAATACGTGATCAAAAGATGTGTACGAGGAAGCATGCATTCATCCTTCGTAGCACAAGTTAAAAACCATTTTTAACTTAAGTCTAATCATTGTTTTAATTTTATGTGTGTCAAGTTGTCCATTTAAAGACTAATATATAACCTAAGTGGAACAAATATTAGTTTGGACAATAGATAAAATAAATAACAAACATAACAAAATTAAGTGTTATTTATATAAAAACAAGGATTTAGTTTCAAATCATATTTAAAATTTAAACTAAATCAAGGATTTAATTTTAAAAATGGTTTCTGTTTCATTTCAAGTTTTATGAAAATATTTGCAAGTTATATACATTTCAAACATATATAAAAGCAAATAAATAAACAAACAACCACAAGTATGCAAAGCCTCAACTGATGAAAAAAAGCTATGCTTGATCTCGTGAGCCATCATGGGAACCAAGGAGTCAACTAGGGGTAAACCAAGATAACCAAAAGGAGGGCTCCCACTTGCTACAAGACCAATCAAGAGCAAATGGAACCCTAAGTGAACATGATATCCAAATCTGTCAAGAATTTTCAACTGATTTCAGGGGCCTGAAACTCCTAGAAGGAATCTTCCCCAATCTGATCTATAGTTAAAGACGTTGCGGCCCTATGAGTTGAGAACCTGATAAAAGAAATTTCAATTACTAACTTCTTATAGAACTCTGGGAAATCCATTTTTCATACAGGTTACTCCAGTAACTTTGAATTTGACTTTATGCCTTTAACTCTTTCGACATTCCATTCCAAGTAATAGTTACAATAATTTGACAACTAAGTACACTTTAACTATCATCTAAATACTATAATGTTCCCAAACAATGGCAAAAACCAAAATTAAAAACATACAAATGAAGTCGAAACAATGGCAAACCCAAAACTGAAAATAAATGCAAATATAAGCGAATCATGTCACAAATGTTCAAGGTTTTCATCGGCTTTGCATATGAAACATAATAATACCATAATATCATGTATGAACAAGGTGTTGGATAATTCAATGTCCAAACATGCATGTATTTTTCATGGAAACAAAATAAATAACAAGAAATAAATCGTTAGCCAACGAAATCGAAGAAATGATTAACAAGAATAAAACCCCGATTGGTACGTGTAACACATGGAATTTGGGTCTTAAAATATTATTTTTAATACCTCTTAATAATCATATTATCACATAATATAATACCCAAGGGGTTGATTTAAAACTGATTCAATAATCATCCCAAAACACGTGTTTTTAGCCATAATACACGTACCCGATAACACTACCAATATAAGTATGCGTAACCTGTGGCTATGGGATCAAAAATCACATATTATAATACCCTCCAAGGGTCGAATTTTTCATAAAAAGTTGGCCTTAGGGGCTGTCTTAATCATAGCTTCACAAAACTATCAAAAACACGTGTTTTAGCCACTTTTACGCATACACGATAATCATATGACATCATATGATGGCTCATGATACAAATACTGGTAATTATATAAATAAATTTCATATAAATAAATATAAAATGTAGCGGATCAATCACCAATAACCGGATCCATAGAGTTACATGATTAATCAGACAAGCCTTGATCTACTCTAGATTCAAGGTAGAAGATCAAGATTAAAAACCCTAGATGGGAATTTAATATGTTCTGTGACTTTTTCAAGATAGGAAGGGAGGAGAATAGTTTGTTAGTTGTTCTCTAAAATGATAAGACCAAATCAAGTATATGGTTTCCAAAAATCAAAATTCTTCCCCGTTTTTCTCCCATAAGTGGTCGGCCCCCTTTTGGCTTGGAATAGGCTTGCCCGTTTGATTTTCTAGTCCAATAAACTAAGTACTAGCTTAGTTATTAGAATCTTGATATTCATCCCGAGTTACGAAAGTTATGTATATACCGTAAATATAATAAACACGATATATTAAGTGGTACCTTTGTGTATATGTGTGTGACCTCATAGGCTCACATGTGTCTAGTCGTATAATTATTTATTATGATACGAGCATACTCCAACTGCATTTGCCTTGATGTTTATTATATGTCATAGTCTTACATCTACACTACATACACTAGCTCAGTATTGAAGATGATAAGTTTCTCGCGCCTTAAAGTTTAAGTTGTTAGATGGATAGTGACTAGTGATAGGGAGATTGTGGATCATCGACTATCTGTTTGTGTATTTTTAGTTTTCACCCATTAGATGTATATCTCATGTCTTATCCTTCCCTTAGTCATTCTTAATTTTAGCCTTTAGCTTGTTCGAGTTAAGGAATTGAGCAATCATAGGTGTCTCGTTCATGAATTTATACGAGCATGTGTGGTTTTGTCACCTTTTCTGGAACATTGGTATCGGTTGGGATCACAAGAATGATTCTCCCATTATAAGCCTTATTGTTATGTCTACCATTTGTTGCCTTTAAGAATTATTTATACCTTAGCTCTAGTGGCGAGAGTTGAGTGATTTGTTCCCCTTTTTTGTGAGGTGTTCGGCTTTGATATTTTCTAGCATAGGTATTTGTAAATTCTTATCTCCCGAGTTAAGTTGGGGGATATCTTTTTAGAAATGATTCTAACAGGTCTACTTGAAGGCAAGTAGAAGTCAAATGGGGGAATATTTGATAACATCAAATAGTTTATACTTTTTAATGTCAAAATCCCTTATAAAATGCTCATAGTTGTTATATTTCTGTAGAAATATGCACTTAATTCTTTCATATTTCGCTTTTAGGAAAATATGAGCTTTGGAGCAGAATGACGCGGAAACAAAAAGGTGCGTGATAAAAAAATGCACAAAGGAGATACTCCAGGTGAAAACTACAACGTAGTTGAATCGACATGAATACGTTGTAGCCCATACTCAAGTCAAATCAAGCAATCCTGGATCAAGAAGAACTACGACGTAGTAGACCCGTTGGGGCTACGCCAAGCTATTGGAAGAATTTTATAATAGAAGAAACTACGGCGTAGTTCCTCACCTTAGGCTATGTCATAGCTATTGTTAACAAAGAACGGATATGTGCATTTGAAGAACTACGACGTAGGTCCTCACTTATGGCTACGCTGTAGCTGATACTAACATATAAATACATGCCCTATTTTTCTGTTATTTTCATCATTCATTAGAGAGAGGACTCAAAGGTGATGACTAGGGCTTCTCTATGATTTTTTAGTTCCATTCACTATCATTCCAAGGGAGGATTAGCTTTTAACTGTATTTGTAAAATTCATTCATCAAAAAGTTTGTAAGAATTATAATGTTCAATCAATCAATGGTTTCTTTCATTATTATTTCTGCAATCTATAGCATGAGTGGCTAAGCAGCTTAAGTGCTAGCCTAGTTATGTATTTGTTATTGTGATTATGCATGTTCCTTAGTTTAATTGTCATTTATTTGGATATTCTAGTTGCCTGTTGTTAGATCCCTACATTTTGGTAGTGCTAAGGCTACTGTAGATCCTTTTAAGCTATTTAGTAGGTGTAAGCTGTTAAAAGATAGTCTATTAGGATACTAGTAATAGGTTAGCATATGTTCAGCTATGTTCTGATGAGAGAGGGGTTTTTGCCTTTAATCACCGCCCTATATTAGATTAGACAGGCTTGATAGAAAGCGCAAGCAAAAAAGATCTTCCTTTTCGGGGGTTGAGTGCTGATGTGAGTGTTTAGTGTCGAGTAGTGGGATTGCCGACACTTAGACAAGTCTTTAGAGTAGTTGGGGGTTTAATGACTACAACCTAGATGCCCAATTTATGTGAAAAACGGGAATGAGATCACAAGAAGTATTACAACTCTAGCCTGGCGATATTAGAACCACCATAATAAACGGTAATTAGACATTGCACTAGGAAATATCATATTTCTAATAATAAAGTAGTAGCTAGGCAGGTATGTTCTTCTCCCTTAATTTAATCTTCTAATTTCATTTATGTATTTAGTTTCATTGCATTTATCTAAACAAACAGCTTTTACAACTATTACAATTCAAACTAATAACTAAACACTTAGCTCTTTGGACGACCTTGGATTTACCAAATCCTGAACTATACAAGATTGGGTTCTCTGCCCGTTAGTACGTTTGTAGACCAAAGGTGAACGGGTTTAATAAATTTAAACTTGGTAATTGGTTTAAAGCAAATATACGAATTAACTACCTTCACCTACGATCATGGATCATAATTAAGTGATAACAGTTGACATATTTGCGAATTTGGATGCAAGATCAATGATCGTTGTAACCCTTGCACTTCTCTGAGATCTATATGTTCTAATTTAGTCCTTTGACTATTTGACTTTTTTCAAGTTCGTTTGAGCAATTACCGTGTTGATGGTGGTGAATCTAAGGTTATATTGGTTATCTTAGAGGATTTTATCTATGTGATCATGTTCTGGGAGGTTTGTCCTGTGTATAGCTTGAGATATCTTATAACGAGTTCCGGCACGTCCATTAAT
>BQNB010077757.1:0-30746 GCA_026074375.1 Tanacetum coccineum | reverse complement strand
TAACATGCTGTTTAATTAACTAACTACACTGATCAGTTAACCCCCGCATAAACCCTTTGTTTACTCTCATCTTAAGAGTAAGATACCCCTACAACAACCCCTAGATCCAATACTTTAGGAATTACACCAACTATCTGTTTCGTTACACCTTTACACCTTAGCCTACCCTGTTAGATTATGTCCATTTATCAGTTGCTAGTTGCTTAAAGTGTAAAGTATGTATTTCTTGAGTCTTGTGTCAATTTTATATCTTTGGTACGGTTGGGAAAAATTTGCACATTGCAAATGGGAATGTATAAAGTAGTCAAAACTCATGTATTTTTACTACCAACGCAATTATTGGAACATCCGAAGAATGAAGAAATGTCGAAGGAATTATCCGGAGTTATTATGATCGTGAAGATGGTGAAATTACATCGAGTTTCGTAGTATAGTGTTGGCAAAAAAATCAAAAAAATTAGAAAAATCGTAACAAAAAAGAGAAGGTAAGTTTGGAGATAATTGTAAGAGCTTAGACCGAAGGAATTATATGGAGGATCGATTATTCGTTGATACGTCTTAAAAATCAACGATGTAGAGTATTGTATAAAGTGGTAGATATCGCCACTTGTCTTGTAAAAGTTTGTAAAGTATGAGATGATTGGGAAGTTGACCGTTACGGGAATGCCAACTTAGGTTGTTATTTTTGATCAATAATCAAGACGTTTGTAATTAGTTGTGTCTTTATCATGGTAACGGTCAGGGAAAAAGTGTCTAGCAACTTATATCTTGGAACTAGTCTATTTGTTTCGTAATTTTTTGTTTAACAACAATTTAATTCTCTTTCCTAATCATTAACCATGGGTTTTACGCAAATGAGGATGTGTACGAGCATGTATGCTTATTCCATCGTTACGTCCACGTATGCATGTCTCAGCTGCCTTGTTGGTTTATTACAATTGGTGAAAGTTAGAAGATCCCTACCCAATATCATTCTTCATCCTAACCCTTGGTTAAACTCAAATAAGGATGTGATCGAACACACATGTCTATTCCGTCATTACGGCCATGTATGTGTGCTTCAGCTGCCTTGTTGGTGTGGTACTTTTGGTGAAAGATTGTAGAATGATCAGCCCTAAGCCTTACAACAAAAACTCAGTTTACCTTTATAAATTTGCTACTCCTTAGCTTTAGTGGTAGAGATGTGTATCCTTGCCAAGCCTATGATAGAATACTCGACACGACCGAGCAATTAAGTGAATTAGTTACATGTTACCACATAGATTATGTGGAATCGTATAGGGGGTGAATACGTTTCCATTATCAACTTAAAACTTTTGTATCAAATAATCAATCAAGTTATACTACAATAACTATACTAAAGAATATAAAACAAACAATATCATCACAACACAATATATAACACAAACATAGATGCAATGCAAATATAAATATAAAGTGATAAAGGCAAATATAAATATAAAGCGATAAGTAAAAGAAAGCGTAAACCGGACATGATGATTTATAGTGGTTCTGCTACGAAGCTCCTCTTCGCCCTACTCTACTCCCCGAGTACCCAACTCGAGAGTTACTTTACTAGATAAACAAGCTCCTTTAAGGCGGAGAAAACCATACAACGTCGCTTACACTTTGTCTGGAACTAAGCTAAATACCGAGTCCTACTTCGAGGTAGAACCAACCTAACGTCGCTTATACTTTTTTGGTACAAAGCTAAATACTGAGTTCTTCTTCGGGTACAACCAAACCCATTATGTTTTATGGCCCAACATAACAAACCTTGTGTTTTATGGCCTAAACACATAAACCACCTAACATCTAGTTTGTTGTATAATGATTGATACACAAATGTGTATAATGATGATCCAAGACATAATTGTCAATTAGATGTAAAAGCCTAATCTAAAACATCAAGATCACTAAGCATGATGTTGTTGATGAAGATGAAAAGTCTCTTGGCTTGTTGTAATGGATCTTCATATATGTAGGTATGTGGTGGATGATGATGGCAAGATCTCTAAGCTTGCTTGAATGGAGGATCATGTAGCATCATGCTTGCAACAAATGAAAGTTAGAAGCATTATGATCAAGGGTTATTGGGGTTTTGATGATATGATTATTTGTGTTTTTACATTATAAAAACTTGTTTATAATGATCCTAAATGTGTGTAATAATGTGGAAGAAAGGTTGTGAAAAGCTTGGGTGAAAAACTAAGCAAATGGGTGGTATTTATAGAAAACCCAAAACTTGTCCGTCAAGGTGCCATGGATCTAGGGATGGTGGATCCGTCTGCCGTTTAGGTGGATCTGTGGGTCGCACGGTCCAATTTCAAAATTGTTAGAAATCTTTTTAAATCTTTTGCTTAGATCCTTAATGTACTTATAAAATCTGATTATATTTTGTTCTAGAAGGAAAATCAAGCTTAACATTAAAATGGTAAGATTTGCTAGATATGAAAAGATCTTGTAAGATTTGTTTCTAAAAATGGTTAAACAAAAATAATTAGTTTTGTCTTTATTCCCTAATTATTTTGTCCTATTATCTAATATAATTAATTAGTAGTTAAATAAAAGATTACTTGCAAATCATTTATTTAAGTGGTAGAAAATATTTAATGACTCTAAAAGGTATTTTAAACATTCTTAATGGTTTGTTAAATAGGTTGATCATAATGCAACATAACAAACATATTCGTACCTTTTGTTGAAGATGAGTAGACTCGAGACGTCGAGAGGTGTTGATGAATGTATGCATTGATGAGTTGTGGTCACGCGTAACTTGCACATTTTACATTATGTATTACAAGTTACTTGTTTGTCATTATTAAAACCAAAGGACTTGTTTATTTTAAATATTGTAATATTTACACTAACATTCATGAAGTGATTATTAAGAAAGTTTATGAAATATTCACAGGTAAAGGAGAACAAATGAGATCTCTTGCCTTAAAGGCTAAAAAGAAATCTAGTGATGAAAAAAGTTTGACGTCCGAGAGTAAAGACGAAGAATACGCCATGGTTGTTAGAGACTTCAAGAAGTTTTTAAAAGAAGAGGTAGATTTTTAAGACAATCGCGAGATGAAAAGAAGTCATTCTAAAAGGAGCCGGGATGGCAAGAATGGAAAGAGCGAAAGAAAGTGTTTTAGATGTAGAGATCTGAATCACCTAATCAGAGAATGTCCGAAGTCACCAAGAAACAAAAACCAAAGGGCTTTTGTTGGGGGATCTTGGAGTGATAGTGGTGAGAAAGAAGAAGAAAATACCAAAGATGAAACATGTCTCATGGCTCAAGCATCTAATGAGGTTCTTTCCGAAACCGAATATTATAATAATGATATATCGTCAATGGATGATCATGAATAAGATAGTGAATATCATCATTTATGCAAAATGAGTCTAAAGATCATAACTAAAAATAAATCTTTAAAACTATTAGAACTAGGCTAGAAAAGGAAATACTTGAACTAAAAGAAAAAGTTTTTAGACTAGAGAAAAACAAAGAAATTGACATCGGGTGTACAACGTATCAAAACCTTAAAGTTAAAAACGAGAAAATCAAAGAGGAAGCATCTAAGCTCACTCAATTTGAAAAGAGTACTTATTTACTTAAGGAAATTTTAAGTTTTTAAAAACCCTTCGGCGATAAATCGGGTCTAGGATTTAATTCATTCAAAGCATCAACAAGCGGGACTAAACAAGTAAAATTTGTAAAATCATAGAAAACCGAGACAGCAAGTGACGGTCCCCATATTAATGAGGACGGTCCCCTGATTTGTTCAGACGGTCCCCTAATATATAAGGAACCGTCTGATATTCATATTGCTGAAGAAAAATCAGTTTCGTTTTTGAAGTCAAATTTGAGTCCTAAACCAAAACATGTAATTATTAATAATGTCAAGGTTCTCGTTGCTAGTAGTGGTGGAGTTTAAAGTTTTTACAAACCATCCTTAAAACCCGGAGTTAGATTTATAAAACCCGAAGTCAGATAAAAAAAAACTTCACCTCCTAGGAGAACTAATAATTCTTAACATCGGTCTAAAACACCGCAACCTAGGAGAAACCTTAGAAAACAAAATTTCCCAAATGTTTATCCCGTAACTTCCAATAATCTCCAATAAAAAAGTTACGTGCCTTAAGGAATTTGTCAACCATTTAAATATCCTAACCAAATGCCACAAATACAAGGGATGTTTAATATTAACAACTTTGGACCCATGAGATATTGGGGACCGAATGTGTTAGCCTCAAATATTGAGTCAACAATACAAGTTTCAGTCATTGTACAAAGTAGTCTCGGTCATTAATTAATATTCATTGTAATAGGCTAGAAGGGTGAACGGGCTCGTTCCTTAATCTAATATTGTAAGCGTTGTGGGCTTAAGCCCAACCAAAACCCAAGCCCGGCCCATGTAAGAAGCCCTAGGTGTCTCACTTAGCACTAGGTAGTATAAATACCCCCTCCACACATGGAGAGGGGTTGGTTGTTCATTGTATCCTTCTCCATTTTGCAAGAGTAATCCAACCTTCTCTTCTCTTCTTCCTTTCTCTCTCTACATCTTTATTCTTTTCTTCTTATTTCATATGAGTATTATGGTGAAGTGAAGTGATTTACAAGTTACAACATGTGGTATCACTTGCCTCGAGTGGGTTTAGTGTATGTTCCGTGGTTTGTATAAATTTATCCATTGGCTTATATTAAGCTTATTGGACATTCGGCTTATTTTCATATCTTTTCTAATTTAATATAAAGCTTAAATCTTTTCGTCTGAAAAAACATTATATAACAACTCAGAATTTTCATCAACCTATTTTACTATGATCACAATTATACGGGGAAATTTTTTGCTTTATTACATTACTTGCATTGTCAATATCTTAATATATAATGTGATTTGCATAACTAAAGTAGACGAGCTGACGCAACCTATCTAGGCAATCCTGTCCTCATATATGTCAAGCAAACATCATAACATGTCAAGTCAATATCATCATATTCTTGTTTACAAAAGTACATTATTCCTATAATGTACCATTCGTAAACGTTTATATCAAAACGGGCTTTAAACCGTTATCATATACCTCTAAACCCTAATTTCATGAAAGGTTAATATCTAAAGTGAATGCACAAGCTTCTACTAAAGCATATATACAAGTAACATAACATCTCATTTGAAATATAAACTCTCTCCAAATCAAATACAAGTCCTTATAAGCTCAATATAATACAAATCATTAGCATGATCCTATAAATAGCCTTTTACCTCCGTTTTACCTCCATTTAATTCAACCACCACTTTTGTAACAAGCTACTACCCTCAAATTACAATGTGTACACCACGTAATTATACTAATTCATAAGCTTTCATACACATTTTTACACTCAAAACCCTAATACAAAAGTCAGAAACCCTAACCCGAGCAAAATACTAAACCATGACCCGTTTCTTCATTTTTATCCATTGTAAACCTAAACCAATACTCAAATAAGTTGTAATAACTTAATTTACAACATTCTAAATCATATACAATCATCATTTCATCATTTTACTTCAACAATATGCAAATTGAATCCAAGAAACCCTAATTGTGCCCTAATTGGAACTTTGGACCCGTTTACTCGTTTTTGCCCATTTTAAACCCGAACCACCTATCAATTCTTGTTATTAATCCTTAATACAAGTCTTGTGAACATATATCTATCATTATCCTTCAAGTATACACGAAATGCAAGCTTAAAAACCCTAATGAGTCCTAATTGAACCCGTGAACCCTTTTCTTGCAAAATTTTAAAACTTTCTATTGCAAACAAGCACCTCCATGACACACCTCATTCATATATAACCAGCTTAAAATCACCTCTATATAATATCTTAGCCACCAAGATTGGCACATGGCCTTTCTTTTTCCTTATCCAAGCCGTGGCACACAAACATCGTTCCAACACATCAAAGCTAGTTTCTAGCTTATACAACTCACTCTCTAGATTCTCCTAATCACCCTCTATATGTACCATGTGTCCTAGCTCAGATCATAACAAGCTTACCTTGAGCTCTAAGGGCCATTCGACTATAAATAGGGACCATAACACTTCATTTTTCTTCATCCCCCACTTCCACTTCTATAACCCTTACATAGAAGCAATCCTTTGCTCTAAGATATCCTAAGAGGTCTTAATAAGGCTTAAGATTAGAAAGTAAGCAAAAGAAACCAAGAAATAAAGCCCGAGAGTCATTATTCTAGGCGTACGAAGCTAAAAGTCCCGATTCCGACCCATTCCTAAGCTATAAGCTCCAGACCAGGTTCTCTAAGCTTATAATCTATTGTCATACCTTCATAATGTTCATATGATCATTCTAAAATCATAATATAAAGCTTTGACCTCAAAAACCTATGTGTTTTACCTTTTGGTCTAAAACCGTACACCCGAAACCCTAATTTTATGTTTTTGCTTAATCTATAAGATAAGCTTGTAAATATTGTTATAATCTATCCCTATAAGCTTAATTATCATTAAAATAAGTGCTTTGATAAGTCATGAAAGAATTTGAACTTAAAACCCGCGCGTTTTCATTTTGAAACCCTAATATGACCCGTTTTGCTTCCTAGCTTAACAAATTGTTATTTTAAACTTGAGTTGCATTAAAACGTCATATTTTAGTTTATTATAACTTATAATGTCTATTTAAATGTTAAAATAAGCTTGCATGGTAATTTGGACAAGTTTTGTAATTATAATCCATGCAAGGGGTATATATCGTAACTTTCTGAAACTTATAACTAAAAGGGCTGAAAATGTCATTTTATCAAAGTTATAACTATAGGGGTCTATTATGTCACTTAATTGTATAAGCGATTTGAAAAATACGGAAACCTAAGAAGAATAGTTGGACCTATTAACGATTTTCTGAAACAAAAAGTTTCCTAAAAGGGAAAGTTCTAAAAATATAACACTTTGCAATTGCCGAATTTAACTAAACATGGTAAAGTTTCAAAGTCTTTTATTTACTAAAAACGCAAACACACTTGATGCTTCGAAATTATGAACAAGGGAAGCTTTACTTGTTTCATTGATAAATGCTAAGTCATACCCAGCTTACTCAAGGTCGCGGCAAGACCTCCATATATCTTCAGCAATTGTGTGGTTAATCGCTTACCCTTGCTAAGGTAGAGTTCATACCCAACATTTTTACTAGATTTACAAATGCTTTATACCATGGGTGAAAAAGCATTGTTTTCATTTAAATTGGACTCAAGTTCTTTACGCGAGATTTTACATGTTTTATGTGTTGCTTAAGTTGCTTACAAAAACCTACACTGCCCAACTTATCGATAACTGTAGTTTCCGACCGGAGGACCGTTTGAGGAGCTCGAGAGTATAGATAGATCTATTAGGACCTATACGTTTGGTTCCACTTAATGAAGAACAAACGGATATATGTCATGTCGATTGTACATTATGGTGGTCTTTGGTTTGGGACACCGGTTTAGGGCAGGAATACTATGCAACAGGATGTAGCATGCCCTGTTGATTAATTAGCTTCAGTTCATGAGCTTAGTGCCCCAGTAAATACATTGTATGTGATGCGAATTCGTTATAGTAGTCACATACATTTGAAACCATTTGTGGTCCCACTCTTGTATCAACTTAACCTATGAATATCACCAACATTAAGTTACGTTTAAAAACATGGGTTTTCTCAGGTGCTTAGCATGAATTTTACTTGAATGCTATGTGGAGTCCTATAGCAATGTGACATCGCCAATTGTCAAGACCTTATCTATATTTAACTCGTTGTCCCATTATTAAAACTTTCTTATGCTCGCTATTTTAACTTAATTATATGGGCTGAAAAACTAATCTATTTATTTTATGCAACGATAAACTATTTCAAACGTCCATGATTATTGTCGTCTTAATTGCTATTGTATCGATTGGTTTATACGCACGCCCTCAAAAGAGAGGACACTTATTCCGTCCAGGCCCGTTTGGAGTGTGACAGATTGGTAATCAAAGCCAAGGTTATAGAGAACCATGTAGTTATACTAGTCAGGATTTATAACCAGTAGTGATCCTATGTGCTCTATTTGTTCTTACGTGTTGTCAATCCTTGCTGCATGCATATATAATGAGATTACTATAATAACGTAAGAGTAACTACATATTGCCATATTTACCTGCCATTCATTTTAGCAGTTCTTTTGCCTGCAATGTTTATATAAAGGAGATTTATAGAAACCATTTGCTTTGCAGATTTATGGCAGCTTCAGCTATCATTATTTCTTCTGATTCTTCGGATGAGAGTGTGGGATCACCGCCCTCTCGGGTTATTCTTTTTGGTGATATCCCTACTGTTATTCCTTCTACTTCTGTGGTTGCTCCAGAGACTTCTACTATTGCTCCTGTTATTCCTTCTGCCGCTCCTATGGTTGAGACGACTCTTGTCGCTTCACCCACTGGATTGTGTGGCTTGGTTCCCTATACGGGTTCCGATTCTGATTCACCAGATGAGATGACTTCACCAGAGCACATTTCCCCGCTACCAGCTATTTCACCATTCATATGCACCGATTCTTCTGAGGCTCCTGATTCTTCTGATGGACCACCATCGCAGGACCCTTATGTTGCTATCGTTGCTCGTTGGAGGAGCAGGGTAACAACACGTCCATCATCATCACATGAGTTTCCTATTGCTCCTATTTACAGCCGCCGTCCAGGGATCGTCGACGGCCAGCGACTCTTATCTGACCCGAGGAGGCAATTCCTTTTGGTCGACCTTACCGCACCCATCTTAACGGGCCGCGTAAGTTGTTGACTGCAAGGAAGAGAGTTGGACCTTTACCAGCTCGCAGATTAGCATCAAGGCATGTATCACCTCGTTCTCCAGATCATCACTCATCTTCTTCCAGTTCATATTCGGATTCTCGCCATTCATTCTTTTGGGTTTGGATGGCGTCAGATCAGGCTCCATGGATCTTCGACTATAGATGTACCACCCAGATTGTGTTACCCTCCGAGGAGAGCACCACGACGTAGTGAGGCATTTCGTCATTGGTGTGCTGCTCCATTATCTACTTTGTATCCACCGACTACATCTGAGTCATCATCAGGAGATTCATCAGAGAGACCCATGCATTATCTTCACATTCCTACTGGACCTTCTGGAAAGAGATTAATCCCTGGTTTGGATTTAGCACCATTATCTATGCCAGATACGAGATCCATTACTCCTACTCGTACTTATCTCTCACCACCTCGTAAAGGTTAGAGATTCCATATTTCATCTGAGGCTAGCATAGAGAGGATTGCGCGGTTGTCTTACAGGACTGAGGGGTTGGAAATTAAAGAGTTAGGTATATGTGATAGGAGGAGGTTGGAGATCTGTTGGGAAGGAGACCATAGGGGGTGGAGTGGGGGGGGGGGGGGTGGGATGCCAGGATGACACAGAGGAGTATGCAGCGGCACGCCAGCAGCTAGAATACAGCAGAGGTATGTATCACCCTATACTGCATCGTTAGTTGAGGGGAGATTGCGAGCCAGCTGGGGGAGGTAATTCTCCTGACTCATCCTGGCACTAGGGATGACCATTTTTAGGTCAGTCCGAGGATACGCCCGGTTGACTTGGGTAATGCTGTCGTGACTTTTACCATCACATTCCGTGAGGTTCGTGTTGATAGGAACTGTTGGATTGAGACTGCTTTAGAGACGGTTAGAGCCTGATCAGTTGATAGCTATTGGAGACATGCAAGGATGGCTGAGATGATCTAGAGCTTATAGGTTGGAGAACCTCAAGGTTTCGTGCTATGTTGATATTGAGAGGATCGTGTGGTTAGCCCTCGTCTTCAAATGTCCCTTTTACAGAGGAGTTTCGTCAGATTCGTATGATCGTGATGATGCTCGAGTGAGACTTAAGGAGGTTGGAGTCGTATCTTGGGAGGCGTTCGTTTTTGTCCATAGTCAATAGTGCACCCCATAACAGGAAGGCCCTATAACCACGGTTAGGGCTGTATTATCATAAATAATTGTGGATCATGAACCTATTTTGATATTGGTTGTAAACCGAATTATGCTTTTATATATGAAAATGACAAGCATTTTTGATCTCCTCGCTTATTTATCTAAATTGTGTATTTATTTACCCTGGCAAACAGTGTTACAATTAAATTTTTACTTCATAGCATGATTAAAAAATCCAATTACCTGATGCATATATACGTTTCAAAATCTCACAATGGGTTGTGTCTTATGATGTAGAACAATGACAAACACTCGTTCTGGAATGACCCACGCCGCAATTGAAGAAATGATCGATCAACGTGTGAATGCAGCTCTAGAAGCTCATCAAGTTAACAAAAATCTTGAACTTGGGAATAGGAATAACAAAGTTAAACAAAAAAGGAAACGGGACATGGGAAATTTACCCCCCAATGGAAATTGTAATGGAAACGAAAATGGAAACGGGAAGAGTGAAAGACAAGGAAATGGTAATGGAAAGTGAAAATGGAACCAAGGAGGTGACAACGGTGACAGAAATGAAACACAATGTGAATGGGAAAGAGGCGATAAGTTGGTTGCTCATGAATGTACTTACCAGGACTTCATGAAGTGTCAACCAACAAGTTTTAAAGGAACCGAAGGAGTGGTTGGGCTGATAAGGTGGAGCGAGAAGATGGAGACTGTGTTTTACATCAGAAATTGTCCGGAGAAATATCAAGTGAAGTATGCAACTTGTACCTTACTCGACAGTGCACTAACCTGGTGGAACTCTCACAAGAGAACCATCGGAACTGATCTGCCATACGCTTTTTGTCCAAGATAGAGCTGATAACCAAATGACTGTAAGTTTATTGCCCCGAGAAATGAGATCCCAAATGAAGAAACCAGTTTGGAACTGTCGGTGAAAAAGAAAACCATGACAACGCTAGTACACTCAGCGGTTCCAGGAACTCACCATGAATGTTCACCAAAATGGGTTCCGCGAGGAGGAAGATCGGGTGAGAAAATCATTGGAGGGTCTGTCCTGATAACATCCAAGGAAATGGATTGCGGCATAACTCTACAAGACTACAAGATGCAGTTTCGAATTGCAACAATTGTGGATCAAAAGTTGAAGGGATTATGCTGTGAGAATAGTATGAGAACAAGAGAAGATTGGACAACAACTATGGAAACAACCGTGGGCAACAACCACCCCACAAACGACCGAATACAGGGGACAGAATTTTGCTGAGAGCCATGAGCTGTTACACTGAGGAGAGGACAGTTGAAGGTACCTTGCCTCACGCAAACAAGTGTAAGCTTTATCAGGTAGGCCCTTGCACCATAAGATTGTGGAAGTGCAACAATGTTGACATTTGACCAGAAATTGCATGGTTACCAATCCCACTACCCCCACCCCAGAGAGGCCAAATATTGAATCAGAGGATGTGACTTGTATTTGATTGTGGAGCACTAGGACATTATCAGAAAGAATTGCCCCAGGATCACTAACCAAAACCGTGGAACAAGGAAGAGTTATCCTGATGCAGCGGCAATAGCATATGCACAGAGAGGGAGACGTAAACCCGGGTTCCAACACTGTCACGGGTACGTTCCTTCTCACCGTCAACAACTTATATTTAATTTGACGCTGGCGCCGATAAAGTTTCGTATCAAAATACTTTTAGTGCATTGCTATACATCACAACCCTATGCATTAGATGTTAGCTACCTATCGAACTAGCTGACGAAGGACTACAGAAACCAACACTGGGTTTTTCTATGGGCTGTACATTAGGATTGCTAGACAACCATTTAAATATCGACCTGATGCCCTAAGAGGTGGGTAGTTTCCGACGATCCATCGCATGGATTGTGTTAGTCAAAGAATCATGCCAGTGGATTGTCTGTGACGAGAAGATAGTGCGATTCTTAAGGAAATGAAATTCTATCGTTCAAGGAACAAAGGTGCCAAGGCGAAGAAATCCAAAGTTAGCAATATATCATGTGAAAAGGCCCCAGAAGTATAATAGGAGAAAGAGATGTCAACTATTTCTGTCAACAGGTTATGGATGCAAGGAAAACAAAGACAAGTTAGAGGAGAAGCGACTATGAAGATGTGCCAACTGTAACGGACTTTCATAAGATTTTCCAGAAGACTTACCTGACTACCACCCACACACAAGTCGAATTTCAATAGACTTATTCCCAGGAGCTTCACCTGTAGTCTCGAGCCCCGTATAGTAGCAACCGTCAGAGAGGGAAGAATAGTCTACTCAACTACAAGAACATCCTGACAAAGGATTTCTATATGCCAAGTACACACCCTGGGGAGCGTTGGTTTTGTTGTCAAAAAGAAAACGACACTTTCCGAATGTACATCGACAACCCGTGAACCTAACAAGCTACTGTGGAGAATCGATACCCACTTCCAAGAATCGGACGACCTTTGTTTGATCCAATTACAAGTGTCAAGTGTGTACTCAAAGATCGACTTGAGTCTGGTTACCACCAACTCATAGTTCGTTATGAGGATATACCAAAACGGCGTTATTAGAACTCGCTTGGTCATTACGAGTTTTTTCCAAGTGATGCCATTCGGAGCTGACTAACGCGCCGGCAGTGTTTCATGGATTTGATGAACAGGAATGCAGACCAAACCTAGATAAGTCGTGATCGTGTTCACGAATGACATCTACTACTCTAAGACCAAAGAAGAACATGATTACATCTTAAGACTAATCTTAGAGTCCATGCTCAAGAAGGACGAAATTGTACGCCAAGTTCTCAAATTGAGACTTTTGCTAATCGAAGGTACAATTTCTTGACATGTGATTGAGTTAAAAGCGAAGGCATCACGATGATCCTGCGAAGATTTGATCAATCAAGGATTGTGAATCACCCAAACTCCAACTGAAATTCGCCAATTCTACGGTCTAAGCCGTTACTGCCAACGATTTATTGAAGATTCTCCAGATTTCCAGCCAACAAAAAATATGACGAAGCTGACTCCAGAAAATGTAAAGTTTAATTGAGGGGTGAAAAGGAAGGAAATTACTTTCCAGACATTGAAGCAAACTTTTGTAGTGTACCAATTTGGCATTGCCCGCCGGAATGAAAACTTCTATATAATTGTATGCTTTCTCATAAGGGATTAGGCGCAGTGTTGATGCAGAAAGAGAAAGTCATAGCTTATCTTCCCGCCAACTCAAAATCCATGAGAAACTAACGACACACGAATTTGAGATTGGAGCCTGTGGTGTTCGCTCTACAAGATGTGGGAGACATTACCCTATACGAACAAAGTGCGATTGTGAACACTTATCATAAGAGTGTGCAACATATTCAAGATCATAAAGAGTTGAATATGAGGCAAAAGCGCAGGTGTTAGAACTGTTAAGTGACTAAGACTACGAGTTACTCAACCACCCGGGAAAAGGCGAATGTGGTGAACTGATGACGTTAAGCCAACTAAAAGAGTAGACCTAAACCACTGCGAGTTCAAGCCTTGGTTATGACAATCGGTTTGAATCTCCCTGCGCGGATCTTGAATGCTCAGGTTGAGGCGAGAAAAGAAGAGAATTACGGAACAGAGGATTTGCATGGCATGATTAAGAACCTGGAGCCACGTGTAGATGGAACGTTGTGTTTGAAGAATAGAAGCTGGATACCACTATTTGGTGACTTGAGAGCTTTGATATGCACAGTAGCATAAGTCAAAGTATTCGATCCGACCTTGGGGGGGGGGGGATCGGAAAAAAGATTCAAGATTTGAAGAAGCTTTACTGGTGGCCCAACATGAAAGCAGAAATTGCCACATATGTGAGAAAGTGTATGACTTGCGCAAAGGTTAAAGCGGAATACCAGAAACCGTCCGGTCTATTGGTACAACCAAAAATCCCTAAATGGAAATGGGAAAACATAACTATGGACTTCGTGACAAAGTTACCAAAAATGGCAAGTGGGCAAGATATGATTTGGGTTATAGTCGATCGACTCACTAAATCTGCTCATTTTCTGCCAGCAAAGGAGAATGACTCAATGGAGAAACTGACCAGGCAATACTTGAAAGAAGTGGTGTCGAGACATGAAGTGCCTGTTTCGATCATCTCTGATCGCGATGGTAGGTTCGTGTCCCAATTCTGGCAATCTCTTCAAGAAGCTTTTGGAACTCAATTAGATATGAGTACGGCATATCACCCCGAAACAGATGGTCAAAGTGAGAGGACTATCCAAACACTGGAAGACATGCTCCGAGCATGTGTGATAGATTTCGGGAAGGGATGGGACAGACATTTACCCTGAATAGAATTCTCCTACAATAACAGCTATCATAAAGCATTAAGGCGGCACCTTTTTGAATGCGTTGTATGGTCGCAAATGCGTCACCTGTCCAGTTGGGCTGAGGTGGGGAGGGAGACGCTCAGCTACGGTACCAGAAATTGTTCGAAACAACAGAGAAGATAATACAAATCAAAGCTCAATCTAACAAGTTATCACGTAATCGCCAAAGTGCTACGCTGATCAGAGACGTAGCCAATAGAGTTTCAGGTTTGGGGATAAGGTTTAAGTTGAAAAGATCGCCTAGAAAGGATGTAATACGTTTCGGCAAACGGGGAAAGCTGAACCCTCGTGATAATGACCTGTTTAAAATTCTCACCAAGGTGGGAACGGTTACATATCGACTAGAATTACCAGAGAAGCTAAGCCGTGTTCATAGTACCTTTCACGTCTCGAACCTTAATAATGCTTAAATCCGATGAACCGCTCGCGATTCCATTGGACGAATCCACATTGATGAAAAGCTCAATTTCATTAAAGAGCCTGTTAGATTTAATGGACCGCGAAGTCCTAGCGTTTGAACAAAGACGCAATCCAATCGTGAGGACTCCGTTGGAACTCTAGAAGAGGTCCCGAGTAAACCTGTAACGGAAGACCAAATGCAGAAGAAGTACCCTCATCTGTTCGCTAACCCTGTATCCGCATCTCAAGCTACGTCCTAAGCTTTGAGGACAAAGCTCTTCTAACAGGGAAAGGATGTCACACCCCGTAAATTCCCGGTTAGTATTCCGACCTACTCCGGTCATCTACTTTAAATTTTATTCGATACGTTAAAATCTGACAGTTTACCAAGGACTGAAACTGCGTAAAAAACTGAGAACGCCACCGTACGCAATCCGGCATCGTTATAAATTAATTATGCAATATATGAGTGTTTATATATCTTATCCTGAGTGTTTCGTGATTTTTAATCACTTCCGATATTAATTTTAGGGTTTTATCCTTTAAATAGCGTTTTTCGCGTTTTAGACCAAACGGAACCCCGGAAACTCAAAATCTTTTCGTGTAACCACAGTATCGATAAAAATTATACCCTAGCCTAAAATATTGTTCAACTCTTTTTCCTAGCCAAATGTGGGCGCCTAAACTACAACAACAAGATACATTGGAACTCAAAATAAAAGCAATACATCTTATTTGAAAGCCTCACCCATGTGTGCATACTTGATGAGAAAATGACATCTTTGTTGTCTTGTAATTTGCATGCATGCAAGTTCTTACACATCACATGCATTCTTACATTTTGACTAAACCTTTGAATAAGTAATTATTTTAGAACTTACCAAGTATTATGAAACTTTAGCTAGAAAAAAAAATTGAACCATCTTGTCCTTGAGAGCCATACTCGGCGAACCCAGACCAAACACACCTTGGTGTGTATTGGTCACTTTGCACCATTGGACCTTACAAACCCTAACTATGGCCTATATATATAACACTTTTCTCTAACACTAGGATCACTTCATCTCCATTGTAACTCACCAAAAATTTTCTTCCTCCCCCATGTGATCACATAGCTCACGGCACACACCCACCAACAACACCATCACACATATCTTTTGATTTCTCGCAAGATGCAAGTGGTTTAAAGTTCCATTCTAGTTATAACTAAGGTGTTGTGAAGCATTAAAATCTTTGATTCCAAGACTTACAAAAATAAGGGTTGTAAGATTATTGAGGTTTTTAATAGCTCAATAGTTTGGTGGGGTATAGATCTATTGTTTTGTGTCTACTTGCTCTTCATGATTTGAAAGTGTTCCTTTAAATCTTTGTTGGTTTCATCTATTTTTATTTATAGATCTAGTGTTCATAAAAGATCCATGGTTTGTGTAAATTTTTACAAAAAGAAATATGTTAATATTTGGTCATCTCTTATAAAATGGAAGTAAATTATTGTTACCACTTTATGTTTAATGATTTATAATATAGTTCTAGGAGGAATTAGAGAGTTGATGACGAGTTTGCAACAATAGAGAGTAGGTTGGATTAAGGTTAGTTTGGTGGTGGAATGTTGTAAATAAAGGTTGACCTAGATTAGGCACTAATATGGTGAGTTGGTATAATTTTTGGTCATATTTCGGCAAAATAAACTTGCTGTCCCGAATTAGTTTTGTGGTTTTGAGCGACTTAAAAATGTTTCCATTAGGCGTAAAAGTAGTTTTTGAAGAGCTTATTTCAAATAGATAATTTTTCATATACCACACTTTAAAATCGGACATAAAACGGTCAACATTTGGCAAATGAACTCGAACCTTTTTCGGCGAAAATGGAAACATTAAAGACCAGATCAGCAGCTAAAACGGGCGATTCGGAGCCCTTCGGGTCCGAATCGGCTTAAGTATAAAACACGAAAGTTGTCCGGAATGAGATTTTACTATAATGTTTGTGCACCGATTAGCTAATAGTCAAAAACGAGAGACATTTTTACCACAAATCGGAAAAATAGATTTTTACAAAAAATTCTAAATAATGCTTGCTGATTGGAAAAGAAAAAGGGGGTTTCGGGCACTTTCGGACGATTTTGGATGTTTTAAATGCAAGCGAAACATATAGAAATGTTGGGTAATTAGTTAGAACAACTAGAAATGTCATGAAAGGTTAATTGAGATGACGACCTTAATAAAAATGTAGATTATTAAAAATGGAACAATTGGACATTAAGGCGATTTAAACCCAAAGGATTAGAGGCGGTTTAAATTGATTAAGCGATTTGTTAAAATATGGAAAACATTAAGAAAAGGGGACCGCTATTACGTTTTGAAACTAAAAAGTTTTCCTAAAAAGGGAAGTTTTCTAAAATAGAACACTTTGCAATTGCCGAATTTAACTAAGGACATGGTAAAGTTTCAAGTCTTTTATACTAAAAACGCAAAACACACTTGATGCTTTAAATGCTGAACATGATGCTTTACTATGTTTCTTTGATAAATAGCTAAGTCATCCCCATGCTTACTCTAGGTCGCGGCTAGACCTCCTTATATCTTCATCATTTGTTGTGGTTATCGCTTATCCTTGCTAAGGTGAGTTCATAGCCCTACATTTTTACTGATTTACAAATGCTTTATACCATGGGGTGAGAAACATTGTTTGCTTTTAAATTGGACACAAGTTCTTTACGTGAGTTTTACATGTTTATGTGTTGCTAAGTTGCTTACAAACCTACTACTGCCAACTTACATGAACTGTTAGTTTTCTCAACCGAGGACCGTTAAGGGAGTCGCTAGTGAATAATAGATCTATTGGGACTAATTATCCCTATCCGCTTTGGTTCCACTTAACGAAGAACAAACGGATATATGTCATGTCGATTGTACATTATGGTGGTCTTTGGTTTGAGACACCGGTTAGGGCAGGAATACTATGCGACCGGATGTAAGTGCTTGTCGGAAGCTCTCCCTTGTTTGGGACACCAAGGAATTGAGTTATGGAAGTGTACTACAAAACAAAGTTAGTAGACAAACACACATATACATAATAACAATGATAACTATGTATGTAACAAGAAAAATAATATGAGAATAGTGTTTTAACCTAAGGTTTAAAAACACATATAGTATCACATAGCATGATTATAAGATAAAGTATAAAAAGTTAAAAATCGACAAATTTTAATTTTTGGCGCCTGGCCTGGTGGGCCACGGATCTGCCTAAACAGCTTATGGATCAACCATATGGTGGATCCGTTGGTCGCATGTTCCTACAAAATCAACCAGAACTGCAATTTGCAGCCAAAACCCAAAGCACGTAGCATGTAAACACTTAAATCATGAACAATAGCAAGTAAGGGTCCAAAAAGGATAACATACCAAGTCATAAAGATGTTAAGCATCATGATAGCAAAAATATATATAGTAATATACTATCGGGGAACATGATATGCATGTCTTAGGTATGAGTACTCTAAAGTATGACATTTTCAAGAAATGTTGGAAACTAGACACATGCAATTCTATTTTAAAAAATAAAAACCTAGATAAAAAGAACCAAGACACATGCTCGATGACTGAGACTCAATTGACACCAAATTTATCCAACCAATCACACAACTTTAATAAACGAGAACAAAATTCGTTTATAGTTTGACACACCATTGTTATGAGAATGACTTCATCCAAGATGTCATTCGGATAAGGAGTACTATCGTTTTTAGAACGACATGTTCCTTAAGAAATGATTATCTACCAAAGATAATGATTTGACTTCGGATAGACTTTCGTCAAGGGTTGTATTGAGAGATTCCTAAATCCTCAAGGTTTGTTTGTTAAGCACTATGTGTGCTTTTCATGTGTGGGGTGTTCTAGGAAAAACATTTTTGTAAGACTTTGGGTCGAACTAAATGTTGACGATAAGGATGATTTGTTAAGAAGACATACTCCAAGTATGTTCTTAGAAGAAAGAAAAATAATAATTATTATGACATATAAAAGTAAAATGATATCAATAATATTTTAACACGTCATGTCAAAAATATATACTCGAAAGTAGTTATATTATGACAAGAATAAATAGTGAAAAATGATATGCACCTAGAAGTAAATAAAAACAATTCCATATAATGGAAAGTGGTGAAGGATGAGCGAGAACGAAGAGGGAAGGTGTTGAGATAAGGTTGATAAGGACGGTTTAGAATAATATATCGTTTGCACTAACGATGACACGAGTGATTGGGTTGCATGTGTTTGGTTGTCAATGTTGACGAACAAAGGTGGATATGTGAGACGAGGTGGTAGTTCTTTCATAGTGAAAGAAAAATAAAAGACACAACAATGTGGTGACTCAATAACACTTGAAGATTGAATATCTTCTTCATGTTCTTCACTTGTTAGTAAGTAGAAACAAACTAAAAGACTCAATTGTGGAAAAATTAAAAGGATCACTTGTAATGTTTATTAGATAAGTGTGGAGTGTTCTTGAGGAGATAATTTCTTTGGTATGGGAGTTTGAAAATGAGGACCAATATTTGGTAGTGAAGGTGATCAAGTTAGTGAAATGTTCTTGATGTCAAGATTGTGTAGGGATACATTTTGATATGATGTTTGCGAGATGAAAGGTTTGTTTGAACTAACTATTACTATCAAAGAATAAAGTATAGTTGTTAGGTTTGAGTGTATGGTTGAAGTGTTTTCAATGTGGAGGTATTTGGGTATGGAAAGTAGTCATCACTAAAATAAGAGTGAAGAGTATAGTGATAGGGTTTGTGTATGATCGACATACGAGTCAAAGGTTCTTTTACAATCAAGAGTGAACTATACTTGCAAGGTTTTGTGTTGAAGTATTGTTGGTACACAAACTATCTATTACCATCAAGAGTAGATTGTAGTTGTAAGGTTTGAGTGTGTGGTAGACGACGTTCTTGTAAGGTTGACTTAATGGTTGAAGGTTCTAGTAACGAGGATATTCAAAAGAGTGAAGTGTTCTTGTCTGTAGGAGGTATTGATCCTAATAGTAAAGTTAGGGTAAGTAATTAGAACCAATTGTGGTTTATGTGAACGTTGTGTACTTATGTGTTAGAATAAAAGTTGAGTGTTCTTGTGAGTTGGTTTCTAGTGGATAAGAATCACATTTGTGAATTCTTGAGAATATGTGAACGTGGTGTACTAGTGTGTTAGAGTAGGAGACAAGAAACAAATCGGTTTGTGTGAACGAGGTGTACTTGTGTTGTGGAAAAAGAAATAAGTCTTCAGGAAAAAGACATTAGGTGTACTATTAGAGGAGGTATAGTCCCTAAGATTAAAGTTTAGGAAGAAAGCCTGGTTACCAATTGGTTAGTGACTGTGTCACAAACTACAATTTGTTTGTATGAACGGAGGTGTACATGTGATGAAGGAACCAGAACTGAGTTTTAAGGTAAAGATTGCTTGAATCGGTTTCTATGGAATAAGAATCACACTCCCACTTAATTCGTGCTCATCCGGACATAACGTGTCGAATAATAAAAATAAATAAAGAAGAAAACAAACGATGACAAAACCGATGAGCTTGACAATGTCAAGAGGGATAATGATTAGCATACGACGCTCTTCAACCTTGAAGTTATGTAGCTCTTCTCAAGCATTGCTAATGTTCATAGAACAATCACATGATGAGGTATGAGGTTATCTTAAAGGTGGTAGCGGAAATGGTGGAGAGAAGATATTAGCCATCTATATAGTGGTAGATGTGTGATTTAGGTTTTTGTGTAATTAGTTAGGTATGAAAAATGAGTGATATAATCGTTTAATGGAAAAGACGTATCCCTAAAGATATTGATACATTGATATAGTAACAAAAGAGTGGGAACGAGTTACTATGGGGATTTTTGAGTATTTGACCGTTGACGATGAGGGATGGAAAACGTATTTCGTGAAGAAAAGAATCAAGTAAATGAATAAGGTAATAATCAAAGTGATCTAAACTAAACTCCTTAGGGATTAAGACGATTATGCATTCTCGATAAATTTTAGTGACACGAGACAATACCCTAAACTCAAAAGACACTAAGTCACTTAAGTGTATTAATCATAACAATCAAATATATTGATGTACAAGACTATGTGACGTCTATATGTTTATCTAGATAGACGGACCTAATGATATAGTGTGGGTGCACAAGAAAGATATGTAGATCATATAAAAGCTCACATAAAACAATGATTGCGTCACATACATATATATCATACAAAACATGTTAGCATTTAGCATTTAATAACACGTATCATAAATATAAACTTATAGATATTAAATCAGGATTGCTAACCAAAAACAAAGTCGTCTAAATAATTATGCATTCAATAATTAAGCAAGTAATCGTTGAGTATCCTAAATAACATGAAGATAATATAATCATATTTCACGAGAACAAGTTAACATCACAACAATACATATGCGAGGTGCAAGTAGTCTATATCGACTAAAGAGAATCCTAATTACTACTTGACTAATAAGCAATCTTAATGAAATACAAATTTCATTAATGTAAGCTAACATTATGCATATTTAGAGAGAGCCATTTAATCAAGTTAGAGAATGAATATGAGACTATTACTAGTGGTGCTCAATTGAGGCTAAACACGACCATTTTTATAGGTTATACTACGAACCCAACTTCCTTCCCAGAAGCAATTCAACCATTAGGTTAAATTGAATTTCTAGTACAATAGATTCTCTAGTAGTCAATCTCATTTTAGAATAAAATAGAATTCTTGTATTTTCCTAATAAAGTGTAGCAAAGATGAAATTTGCATTGACCACTAATACTTGGCCTAATATGACTCAACTAATGTGTATCAATTCTAGTTTTCAAAATCCTAATCAATGTGTTTATAGTTCAAGGGTTTAATGAGATAGCAAGCAAGATTTTGTGAGTTAAAACAATATTGAGTCTTCTAGGACTTAGGAGTATACTAAAGTGTGACAAGGTAGAATGTGCTACATTAAAGCGTTCTAAGAATGCACCTTTGCATATCTTTTTGAAAGTAATCTTATTAAGGTTATTTACCTCAATAGATATTGTGAATATTCAATTATAAAAATTATGATGTACTAAAGGTTAGTTACATGTTTGTTAGACCTTAGACAAGTACAAAATGACAAAAGGAATATATTCAAATTTGATGATCACGGACGGATCTACCTAAATCAAAGACGGATCTCCATATGGAGGATCTGTAGGTCGCAAAGTTGTCTGAAAATAGACAGAACACAATTTCATGTTATTTGGGTGATGGTGTTAACTTTTTAGTAATGGAAGAAGCTTATATATGTTATAAGGGTTCTTGGTTTGAACTTTCGGATTCGACGTCCAAGTTTTGAGCGTAACGTGGAAGTTGTCGTGAATTTCCCGATGGAATTTCAACGATGTCAATCCTACTAGGAATGTGTTAGCTTTTAGCATATTTTTGACCATTGCTAATAACACAAGCATTATGAACATTTAGACGTAACAAAGCATCGTCAATACAAGTGTGAATTGCAATTCGATGATTATTCTTTTTGTCTTATGATCGATTTCGTAATTTCATGTAATAACTAAAAATAGTTAAACATGTAGACTCGGAAAATATCTATGGTCATTTTATTGATATTTCTGTTATCTAGATAAATTCTAATCTCGACTCCATGTTTATATTTCGAACATTTGTAATTGGATAGAATAATGAGATTAATTATCGTTTGAATAATAATCATCTTTATAATCGAACTCCACTTACGATCACTTATAGAAAGAAAGCAAAATAATGGTTTATATAATATGTTCCATAATTCCTAATTCTAATCTTAGATAATTGAATTGTTCTCGATTTAAATACTTAGTTAAAAATAATGTTATGCTTATTTGGTATAGATAGAAAAGGTTATAACAAAGAGTGGATTTGAGTCTTGATTCGTGCTTTTGAATTGTATGAACAAAGTTACATATATTGTGCATTTGCTCGTGTTTGGTTTTTCGAAAATGACAACAATGCATTACAAGGTAAAATACTTGAATATCTCAGATGAAACATCCAAGTCGTCAATCATACTTTGACGTGCATTTTAAACATATATACAAAAAAGTTACCAAAGTTTGCGTAAATGTTCGATTATGTTACCCAAGTTTAAAACCTTACACATAGGTTACCCAAGTTTTGGTTACCGGTTACACAGGTTACCCCGAAAGTATTAACCCATTAATACCGGTTACATGTCTATGTGGCAGTCTACATGGCAATAAATTTTATTTTAATTTTTATATTACTAATAAATGTTTTATTTAACCCGCCCCTACACCAAACCCTCTTCATTTCCAACTTTTCTTTTTCCCCTTTCTCTCAGAAACACCAAACCTCATTCATTACCTAAATATACCAAACATGAGCCGAAATACTTGGTTTGCAGAAAAAATGCAAAAAATAAAAACACCATGAGAAACTTTGAGTATTTACTGGGAAATAAAGAATACGATAGTCCTAATTTCTTACAAGATGTAATACTGCCACTGAAAGTTGCTACCATCTAAAATCAAAGAAGATAAAGAGTTTCTTCCCAGATTTAGTAAAACACAAACAAAATTCTAAATCTCAATGACTTTGGACGAGTCACCACAACAGAAAATCTTGAAATCATTAACCTTTAGCACAAAACCCAAAACAATATACTTGTTCAAAACAAAAATCAATTAACACCCACAACAGATCCCACACACTAAAAAGCATCGACGACCACAATTATCATCGACGGTAGGCGAGTAACCATCTCCAATACAAAGTCCAGATCTTGGGGTGACTTTGTATGAAGGTGCGTGTTTGTTTGTGCGTGGGCGAATGTGCGTGGGCGTGGGTTACTTTGTATGAAGGTAGGCAGTGGTGGTGGTGTTATAGATTTGTGGTTGTTTTTGTTGATTGTGTTATAAAAAATGTAAAGAGAATGTGCTATAGATAGTGTTATAAATCAGTGGTTGTTATTGATTTTGTTATGAGATAGATTAATATGGGAATATAAAAGGAATGTGTTTGTGTTATAAATCTGGGTAGTTGGGTAAAGGGAATTGGGTGTGTTGAATGATAAAAAAATAGTGTGTTAAATATAAAAAAGGCTAACAGTACGATGTTAAATGGGCTAGGACCCACAAATGTCCAATGTGTTAGGTAAAAAAATTTATTAACCGGTAACCCCTCAAGAGAGTAACGAAAGTATAGCTTTTTTAAACATTTAGTAATCTATATAATAAACCCGACTACTTGAGTAACCTATGAAGATCAGTTGTATCACTGATTATTTAGAAAGAGAATTGTATTAAGAAGTGTGTGTAATCAAGAGAAATAAGTTGGTATTTATAGCCAAACATTTTACTGTTTTCTGGAACTGCTGGTGCTGTTTCCCAAAGGCACCGGTATGTAAAGTTGAGAGCACCGGCAAACAGTACTCAGAAATAAGCTTTGACTTTTAACATAAAACTAAAAAGCAATAAAGAGAATCATTTGATCAAATTTTTAATAGAGTGGGAAGGAAGTTTTATGAGGAAATATTTTTTGTGAAAAAATATTTTGTATTTAGGGTAAAGTTTATGAAAAAGGTGTTTAAGATCATTTTTAAAAAATTGCAAGATAGGTTTTGTGAATGAGAAGAATGTTGTTTTTATAAAGTGTTTTGGTGTGTTAGAAAACTATTGGCTTAGTAACGTTTAGAGTTTGTTGGTTGATAAGTTTATGTTCTGTTATCGACAAAACAAAGTGAGATCGTAAAATATAAAGATAAACGTTTTTACGGTTTACTTTGTATTAACAAAAATGATTGATTTTAACTTGTTTCACTGTATATTAGTCGTATATTATTTTTATAGTGTGAGAAAAACTTATTAGTTATGGAGTAGAGCACAATCTCTTAGATTTTAAACTTCTAGAGAGTTTCACAAAATTATCTTAGTCCCATTTTTAAAAAGCATTACAAATCTTTTCGAAATTACTTACATTTTTTTATATATATTTTCAAGCTTTTGACTAGAGCAAATATTTTCATTTCAAGTTAATATTATTTTGAAAATTTATTCGAAGATAAAACTTTAAAACGAAAGTGTTTTCTTAACAAGAAAGTTAATCTTTCAAATTTAGAATTACAAGAATTCTAAGTTCATTTTAATCTAATTTTTATTAGTTGTGATTGTGAATTAGACTAATGCAAGCACAAACTAAGTTTTAAAACATATTTTCCTTTTCTTATATACTAATGTGTTATTATGATCTTTTCTCTTGTTTAGACAACCTATGTTTAAGCAAGATAATAGGATGACATATCCTAGAGACCTTCTTGAGACTTTGAAAAAAAAAGTGTTTAATATATGGCGGTGACACATTTTATAACATGAACTAGTAACACGATACTCGTGCAAAATAAAAATTTTTAAACGGTTTGACAAACTTGCTTAGCTCTCAATCCTAAGTGGGTTAACCTAAATTATAGGATTTACAAAATTTTGATATAACATTTGTAAACATAGTGATCTATACCTATATGAAATGCAAAAGTATTTTCTCAACTTAGTGCAAGAGATCTACCATAAGATCAATTGATGCATATACATGAACACTAATAAATAACACATATGACGAAATCATGCTAATCAACAAAGAAGCTCAACTATAAATGAAATAAACATACAAGAGGTTAATTAACAATATTAAGATTCAAAGTAGAACAAATAATCATTTAGCATAACACACATAAATACTACACTTCGTTTTGTGTATTAAATATAACAATGTATATATAGCTTGATTTTATTTGTAACTAAGTTAGTTTTCTTCCCATTAGTAAGTTTAAAAAATGCATTTACTTTCCAATGATAAAATACATCAACTTTCAAAAGTAAACCAACTAGAAGTGTTCGACTCGAAAGAAAAGGTTAAAATTAACTTTGTACGCTAAAACAAAATTTTAGTTTTGGACACTCTATGTTATTTTTCTTATTTGACAAAATTAAAATTTGAATTAATATTTGAGACCCATTCCATTGGATAGTACATTCAAAATTCTTCAATTTTGGTTTTTGAATCATCGAAATCCGACGCACGGTTGATTTTCTACGAATTTTTGAAGTTTGACAAAAACTGAAAACCATACGGACGGATCTCATATACGGATCCATTTTTGGTGGATCCGTGGGTCGCAGAAAAGGTGAAATTTTGGCAGAATCATTTATTTCACTTTTAGATACATTATACCCTTTGTTTGGGATTCTTTAAAAGACCTTCAAGCTATTGTAACACTTTATATTTAACACCAAAACTTGTAATTACTAAACAAAGAACTTTACACATTATGTGTCGCTTGAAAGGAAATTTGATACATGGACCATGCTCTATTTTAAAAACCATTTGTTTTAAAAACTAGACTGACGTGGCTCTGGTACCAATTGTGGAATCGTAGAGGGGGTGCATACGTTTCCATTAAAAACTTAAATACTTTTGTATCAAACAACCAATCAAGCTTGACGTAATATGAAAGATGTCCATAATAGTTCTACTTATATCACTATACTAAAGAACATCAAACGAAGCATATCATCACAACACAATATACATCACAAACATAAATGCAATACAAAAATAAATATAAAGCGATAAAGGCAAATATAAATGTAAAGCGATAAGTAAAGAAAACGCAAACCGGACACGATGATTTATAGTGGTTCGGCTACGAAGCTCCTCTTCGCCCTACTCCACTCCTCGAGTACCCAACTCAAGAGTTACTTCTCTAAATCAACAAGCTCCTTTAAGGCAGAGAAAACTATACAACGTCGCTTACACTTTATCCGGTACTAAGCTAAATACCGAGTCCTACTTCGAGGTAAAACTAACCTAACATCGCTTACACTTTATTCGGTACTAAGCTAAATACCGAGTTCTACTTCAAGATAGAACCAATCCAACACACTATGTATTTTGTGGCCTAAATACTAACCGTCACACAAACACCACATCCAGATTTTTACACTATCCGGATCTTCACAAGTACAAAAGAATTACAATATAGAAATAAAATCTTTGCTACAACATACAAGTGATCAAATGTAGTCACTTCTATGCAACCCACCCAATCTACTACATGATACACAAGTAATCAAGAATGATCACTTCCATATAGAGATATCCTATGCTTCACTACATATCCCTTGGTATTAGTGGAACTAACATAGAGTATCACCATGATCCATGCCTTATGCTAGAACCATGATCAGAGATGAAGAGAGAAAACTCTATGTATATATATGTATATTTTCATAGGTTTCATCAAGGAAGGGATGAAGAAGAAGCCTTGGCCTTTTATAGGAAAGTCTTGACTTGGAGAAGTCCTTTTTGTCCAATGCATTAATAGGGTGTTTGGATAAAAGGGTGTTTGGATAAAAGGGTGTTTGGATAAAAGGGATGCTTGGATAAAAGCATGCACCAACTAGTTTCTCTCTGTCTTCTAGAAGCTTAATTCAAATTTAAATTAGCTAGTTTCCCTCCATCTTCTAGATGTTTTGATCCCTCCATCTTCTAGAAGCTTTGATTGGGACTTGATGGGCCTTCAAGAATGCGCCTTGGCGGTTAGAGACTTCAAGAAGTTCTTCAAGAGAAGAGGTAGGTTAGTGAGACAACCGTGGAATGACAAAAAGACATTCCAAAGAAGCCGGGACGACAAGAACGGAAAAAGTGATAGGAAGTGTTTTAGATGCGAAGACCCGAATCATCTTATTGGAGAATGTCCGAAACCGCTAAGAGACAAGAACCAAAGGGCTTTTGTCAGAGGTTCTTGGAGTGATAGCGGTGAGGAAGATGATGAAAAGGCTAAAGACGAATTGTGTCTCATGGCTCAAGCATCTAGTGAGGTACATTCTGAATCCTCTTACTTTAGTAATGAAAACTCTTCAATAGATGATTTTACTTTAGATAGTGAATACCATAAATTGTGTAAAATTAGTTTAAAAATAATCACTAAAAACAAACATTTAAAAGCTATTAGAAATAATTTATAAATAGAAATTAGCGAACTAAAAGAAAAAGTGTCTAAACTCGAGAAAAACAAAGGAGTTGATCTCGAATGTACAAAATGTCAAATACTTAAGACTGACAACGAAAAACTCAAAGAGGAAGCTTTCAAGCGAACTCAATTTCAAAAGAGTACACACTCACTAAATGAAATGTTAAGTCTTCAAAAACCCTCTAGAGATAAATCAGTTCTAGGTTTTAACTAATTTGAAGCATCAACATGCAGGACTAAGAAAACATAATTTGTAAAACCCTAAATGTGGAACCCACTGGTGACGACCCCCTGATTGAAGGGAACGGCCCCCTGAGTGTATAAACACCCCCAAAGCAAATTAGGGACCTTTTGTCTGTTCAACAAAAAATGAAAAATCTATTTCTTTTTCAAGATATATTTTGGGTCCTAGACCAAAACATATAATGGTAAATAACGTTAAAATTCCCGTTGCTAGTGATGATGAGGTTAAACGGTTATAAACCAACTAGGCTAGCTCAGTTGGCCAGCAAGGGTATCATTAGGTATGTGAGTTCCTTACCAACCTAGAAGTCATAGGTTCAAGCCTCACTGGAGGCATGTGTGAAATATATTATGAGATATGTGGTATAAGTTGTGAAAAAATTATCGTTAAAAAAAAGGTTACACGGTTTTATAAACCTTCTTTAAAACCTAGAGTTGGATTTTCTAAACCGGATTTTAGGTCAAAAACTCCACCTCCTAGGAGAATTAATAATTCTCTTCCTCGGTCTAAAACACTGCAACAAAAAAAAGATCTTGGACGAAAAAATCATCCAAATGGCTTTCCCATAACTTGGAATAACTTCCAACCACAAAGTTACATGCCATGAGGAATTTGTCCTCCATTTCCACATCCCAACTAAATGCAACAAATGAAAGAGATGTTTAATACTAATAATTTTGGACCCATGAGATATTGGGGACCAAATGCTTGAGTTGTTATGTTATATAAATAGATATGCCTTGGAATCGATTTGGAGCCCAAAGAATGGATAAAAGATAGTGGTTGCACTAAACACATGACGGGCAACCGAAAGCTCTTCTCCACCTATAAGGCATATAATGGTGGTAACGTCATTTTTGGTAGTAATCTTCGCGGTAACATCATAGGAAAAGGTACGATTACTCATGATTCCCTTAATATTTCAAATGTAGAGCATGTTGATAATTTAGGATTTAATTTGCTAAGTGTTAGTCAAATATGTGACAATAAGTGTAAGGTAATATTTTCCGAATATGATAGTGAAATAACTAAGGATGAAAAAGTCATAGGTAGAGGTTTTAGGAAAAGCGGCTTGTATGTGATGAAATTAGGAAAGAAGCTAAAAGACAAAATTTGTCTTACAATGATTGATGAAAACTCCACTTTGTGGCATAAGAGATTAGGTCACGCAAATATGCATCTAATTCAATCGTTAGCATCTAAGGAACTAGTTAGAAATTTACCTAAGCTTAAGTTTGATCAACATTTATGTGATGCTTGAAAAATTAGAAAACAAGCTCACGCTAGTCACAAAGCTAAGAATATTGTCTTAACGACTAGATGTTTAGAACTCCTTCACATGGATCTTTTCGGTCCATCCGCCGTACGAAGTTATGAAGGAAACCTCTACACCTTCGTAATAGTAGATGACAATTCTAGGTATACATGGGCAAGTTTTCTTAAAACCAAAATGAGGCTTTCGAGCAATTTGAAATCTTTAGTAATAAAATACAAAACCAACTAGGATGTTCAATATGTCAATTTGGACGGACCACGGTAGGAAATTTGATAATGGAGTGCAATTTAGAGACTTTTGTAATGCCAATGGTATTACACATAACTTCTCGGCTTCACGCACTCCACAATCAAATTGCGTGGTAGAAAGGAAAAATAGGACTCTACAAGAAATGAGTAGAATGATGTTGAATGAATAATCGTTACCACAAAAGTTTTGGTGTAATGTCGTAGATACATCAACCTATATCCTCAACCGAATCCTAATTAGAGCTATTTTAGAAAAAAACACCATACGAACTCTTGAGAGGTAGGAAACCTACTCTTGATCACTTCAAAGTGTTTGGAAGCAAGTGCTTCATCTTAAACACCAAAGACTACCTCACCAAGTTTGACCCAAAGTCATACGAAGGTGTTTTCCTAGGTTATTCCCAAAATAGTAAAGCCTACATCATCCTAAATAAACATCCCATGAAAATCAAAAAATCACTCAATGTGACATTCAATGAAACTCCTCCACCATCTAAAACATCACCATTGGTGGATGATGACTTAGATGAAGAAGAATCAATTAAGGTTACCGAAAATAAATTAGAAAATAACATTGAGGATGAAACGTTAGAAGTTGACGAAATTGTCAATATTAAGGAATCTTAGAATCATCCATTAGACAACGTCATAGGAAACCTTAACCAAAGAACTCTTAGGTATCAAGCCCAAAACCAAAATAACTTCTTTTGTTTCATATCAACTATAAAACCTAAGAATGTGAATGAAGCCTTAGAGGATGAAAGTTGGATCATTGCAATGCAAGAAGAATTGAATCAATTCATTGCAAATGATGTTTGGGAGTTAGTACCACGCCCTAAGTGTACGACAATTATAGGAACTAAGTTGGTGTATGGAAATAAGCTTGACGAAAATTGTAACACCCTCAAATTGGGTCGCAGCGGAATAAGGGTCCGGGGCGTGTTACTTCATAGATCAATAACACAAGATATATATAGAACGACCAAAAAGTCGTTTGAAAACGATACATTGGATTTAATAAAGTAATTGTTACATAAGCCCGAAGCTTAACTTGTTCACTTGATCAAAATACAAAGATTTTCAGCCCATAACAGATAACAAAATGAAATGCGACAAAATCTTTAATGCATGACATCCAATTCAAAACCACCAATGTATCCATCGCACCTTGTGCTTATTAATCCC
>BQNB010077756.1:0-30746 GCA_026074375.1 Tanacetum coccineum | reverse complement strand
TCAACATAGGGCGCATCGTTGTAAAACGAGTAATTGGCCGTGGACCCTAGTATTGCTCATAGAAATATGTTTAAAAAAAGACATTCTTACAATGTCCAAATACTTCACACCAAGTTTTGATCAAACCAACTCTTTTGGCCAATTTGGCTCAACTCGCCTCGGTCACTGTACAAATGTGTTGTTTAGCTGTATCAAAACACAATGAGATAAGAGAAGCTCATAAGTTGTTTTTGATGACTGTTCGGGAAATTCTATAAAATCGGTAAAAGGTGGTGATGTCATATAATGAGTTGATAGTTAGTTTGAATAAACGAATCCAAACAGCCCCTTAAATAGCTTATGCTTATACGACGCACATAATCAACCAATATCACTCCAAGGCTGAACTTGTAATTTTGAGTCCAAGAAGAACAATCAGTTTGAGGTAAGTAATCTTTACGTACTTACCGAAACAACTTATTTCTCCCTCGGCGACGACTAAGCATACAACCGCAAATTGCAAAATAAACAAATAAGTTGTTTATTTCACACAATGATGTGGCAAGATCACTTGTGCAATCCAATAAGTTACTTCTTTTTTATAATTGTTTTGATCTCACAAATGATTTTGGCACATTATTGTGTGAAACTTTTTTTAAAATTTTTTTAGTAGACATAACATTTCTCTATTTTTGCATAGCTTCACTCTACATATGACAAAATGCTCTCCACTTAGAAGTGAAGACGGTAGTTTTATTCTGGATTAATATTTCTATTTTTTATAGTTTTATTCTGGATTAATATTTCTATTTTTTATAAAAGAAAAGTAAAGGTTAAGTCTTAATATTTCTATTTTTTATAAAAGAAAAGTAAAAGTTTAAGTCTCTTTTACAAAAACTATGAAGCTAATATAACGTAGACATACAATCCATGTTTACAATGGCATATAAGATTAGAAGGTTTTCACTCATTCCTCTATGTGGGACAAAAAAATTAAAATAATTTTATCAAAATATAATAAGTATTTGTTTCATTAATCTAATAGGATTATACAATTTATACTCCTATCATCTACAACAAAACTTCGTTTCGAACATTAAGTAACTAGTCTAACTTCACACCGGATAAAATATTGGTTGATAAAAAGATTATCGGGTTATACAAACACGTATATTGATGAACATGGTCCTGATAAGGAACACCCTCCTGAAAAGCCCCTAGTTCCCTTTGGTGGTTGATGACCTTCGGTTAGGCCCTGATAACGATAACTAAATTTTGATGACACTAAGGATTTTTAGATGACTCGATGTAGCGAGAGGTTTGCAAGCGTACAAGATCGAAGTGTCCAGTGATATGCATGGGAGGCATTTCAATAGTGCTGTAAGGTTTTTTAATACAATAACTGAGATGTGTCAGAATTACAGTGGTCAATCGGACTCAATCTAAATCTTGATTGCGGAAAAAGCTAATTTTGAAAACCGGATAAAATAGCTGTTAAATACGATCGTTGAAATCTTATATTTCCTGTATTAACAGCTGTGTTTTTTTTTTATCGTTTTCTTTTGTGTCTCTATCCATGGTCCTAAGTTCTAACTGCTTTATGTAATTTCGTAACGTCAGTAAAATGATATTCTGTTTGGTTGCAAATTGGAATTGCAGGCACAATCTTTGAACCTTGATTTGACCCTTGGATAACAAATGTGATTTCGGTTGTAATCCAGCTTACAAGTTTTCTAAGATGTTAAGACTATTAGAGTTAGGGCAGTTAGGATTATTAGAGTTACGGTTGCGAGTGTTATCCCATGTAGAGGTTGTATGATACGAGCATCCTACTGACCCGGGACACATAGAGTGACACTACCGTTAACTTTCATTGTACTGTATTCAACGGTTATGTAGCTTGACCTGTTACATTGGCGCGATAAGAGGGATTGGCAATTGGGTCAAATCGAGTTACAAGCGGGGTTGAACCCTTGAAAACACTATCTGTCCAGGTTTTTTTAACCCTATATTAATAGTGTCATGGTTCAGGGGCTAATGTGCCCTCTAGCATTTCAATAGGCAAAGGGTGTGGATCTCGTATCTTCAGGGACGGTTGTGCAGGAATTTACTGTTTCATAGAGAAATGATTAAGCAATGCTCTAAATTATGTTTAATGTTTGTTTAAATCAATCGTAAGGTCATATGCATATGAAGATACCTTTTCGGTCTCTGTTATAGTTCCATAATATCAGCATTACAGTGGATGTAAGCAAATAAATATGTTTTCAGACTTTTTGTTTAATGCAGTATAGTAAATATCATGTGTATGCGTACATCCTGAATTTTGATTCTTCCATGATGAACCATATGTCTTATTTGCAGTTGGGCTTGCTTTCTTTTCTATCTCAAAGTCAAAACATCTTACCAGTTTGCGACTTTGCGGTGTATTACAGGAATGGGAGAGACCCCGAGCCAGGTAGAAGTCCTGATATGGCGATATATGTCCTTGATTCGGCCCGATGAAAACACCATTACCACCTCCATCACCATATGACCGTCCACGAGAAGATGAAGAAGAAGATGGTGACGGAAATAAAGAAGAAGAAGAGGATCCTGAACAAGGAGCAACCTGAGAGCCGTAGGTTTCTCTTCCAATAATGACCCTTGTTATTCAAGCTTATCAAACTGTATAGTCTCCTGATGATGTCCGGTTTTATACAATGTTTCCTCTTATGTGCATATGGAAGCTCCAGAAAAGTTTTAATATATTGGCGCCATTTTTTCTATGAATGTCTCATTACTTGCCCCTATTATATTGTTCTTATAAGTTCCATAAAAGAATCAGATGGGTTATTTTGGCAGTTGTGGGTTGAAACTTGAAACTGATAATGTGCTATTATATAATCCAAATCAGATAATTATGATTTTTCAAATAGCTAATACATAAATTACCAAAAATGTTTATCTAGTATATAATAAAGTATAAATAAATTCAAAAAATGCAATTTATTTCTGCTAGGCTTGAGTAAATATAATCGATAATTGCAGTTATGAGTTATCTGTAATATGGTAGATGAGTTTACTAAGTACGCGATCGAGGGTTATCGGGCCCAAGAATTTAGTGCTGAGTACTAAGTACGCGTGAGAGGTTCTCGGGCCCAAGAAAGTGCCGTTTCATCAAATCTCTTAAATGTAAGATACCCTCATTTCATCAAGAAAGTGCCGTTATCAGGAGTAAATAACGATAAATGCAGTTATTATTGTACAATGTTGTATAGCTCATCATAATTATCATGTAAACATGTAAGTTGAGTAAACCATAAATTTTGTTTAAGGCAACCTCGCTTCGTCTACATATGATAAAATGCTCTCGACTTAGAAGTGAGGACAATTATTATAAAAGAAATGGTAAAGCTTTAAGTCTCTTTTACAAAAACTTTAAAACTAATATAATTTTTCCAAACTCGCCCACAGTACACAGTAAATTGATGTGTTGATAGGAGAGGTTGAAAGCATAGTATTAATTTCTAGACATACAATCCATGTTTACTATGGTATATAACTTTAGAAGGTTTTCACTCATTTACTTATGTGGGACAATGATTTCATCAAAAGATAATAAGTATCTATTTCACTTATCTAATAGGATTATTCAGTTTATACTCCTATTGTCTACAACAAAACATCGTTTCGAACATTAAGTAACTAGTCCAACTTCACATCGGATAGAAAAATGGTTGATAAAGATTATCGGGTTAATTATACAAACACGTATCTTGATGAACATGGTCCTGATAAGGAACACCCCGAAAGCCGTTGGTTCCCGGTGGTGATGACCTTGGTTAGTATAATGATAACTGAATTTTGATGACACTGAGGACTTTTAGATAACTCGATGTAGGAGAGTTTGCAAGGGTGTTTAATGTATAGTCGGTCATTGAGTGAGCGAGTCGTTGTTATGTATCTTTAGACCACAGTTTTATATGTTCTTACATGTAACGCAAGCCGGTCTAACATTTAGCAAAAGAATTATTTTTTGTGTCTAGAAGATTAGATAAACTCTCCTTCGTTACTCCAAACTCGAGAACTAATTGTGACTTGGGGATTTTGTACACACCACGTTGCCACTCAAACAGAATCTCTATATGTGTTCACAAAATGGAGTTACACGTCCACTCTTTTAGGTCAAAAAGAGAGAAGCAGTTGTTTGCATTTGCTTGTTATGTTTATTCTCCATCTAACGCGATAAAAACTAGTTGAATGTACAAGAAAATAAATCAAGAGATTCCATGGTTTTGGCCAACAACGTTTTGAGACTTTCATCATTGAATCAAACCTAGCTTATTGACTTTGCTCAATAAAAAGTCACACGGATGTGCCGAATGTTAATTCTGGGCCATACAATTAAGTTCATGAGCTTTTAATTCGAATGTACGTTTCTTTCTCCAAACTCTCATCATATTCATCATCACTTTTAACGTTTCTAAGACGTTATGTCAACTGGAGAATGATGTCAACATAGGACGCATCGTTGTAAAACGAGTAATCGGCCTTGGACCATAGAATTGCTGATAGAAATATGTTAAAAAACATTCATGCAATGTTCAAATACTTCACACCAAATTTTGACCAAAACCAACTTTTTTGGCCAATTTGGCTTAACTCGCCTCGGTCACCGACATTGTAATCCGAGTTTTACAACACTATACAAGTTAAAGGTGCTTTTTAACTGTATCAAAACACACCGCAATAAAAGAAGCTCATAAGTTGTTTTTGAGTATTTGGGAAATTCTGATACAAGCGGTAAAAGGTGTTGATGTAATATCGATTTTCTAAAATAACTTAAATGATCGAGCTGATAGTTTGTTTAAATATACGAATCCAAACAGCCCCCTTAATTATATAGCTTGTGCTTATACGAAGAAGCAGATAATCGATTCGCCAATATCACTCCAAGGCTGAACTTGTAATTTTGAGTCCATGAAGAACAATCAGTTTGAGGTAAGTAAATTTGAGGTACTTACCGAAAACAGTTTAATTCACCCTCGACGACTAAGCATACAACCACAAATTACGAAATAAACGAATAAGTTGTTCTAGTAAGTGTAGTGGCTGAATGGTAAGTTGCTAAAACAAGAATCAACATACTAAGTTGCTAAATACCCTTACTTATAAGGCAAGAGTTCAAGTAAAAAGGCATATTAAAGTAAAAAAGGTAGGATAAGTTTGTGACCTTCAGATATGCATATGAACGGATAAGATTAGTTATGGTATTTTGTAATTATTATAAAGAGGTGAGTTAGTTTGCATATTAGTTTCTCTTTACATACTAAGGACTAATCTAAATCATCCATTTCATTATATTAAAAAGATAAGATTTAAGATTAAAAAAAACATGAAGGGACCAAAAGTATAAATTTACTAAAACTCATACTAACCACTCCCTCATTATTTGTAAAGTTGGCAAATCTTGTCCAAATTGCAATTAAATGACTTTTTTGACATTTTTGTACGTTTTTTTACGTGTTTACGTTTTTTACTTATTTTTTAAGTTTTTTACGTTTTTACCTCTTGTTTTACATTTTTTACGTTTTTTTTTTTACTTTTTTTACGTTTTTACGTATTTTTACGCTTTTATACGTTTTGGTACGTTTTTGTCCGCTTTCGCACGTTTTCGCGCGCTTTCGCACGTTTTCGTCCGTTTTCGCGTGTTTTAGTCCGTTTTTAGATGTTCTCGCACGGTTTGTTACGTTTTCGTCTGTCTTCACATTTTTTCTTCGGTTTTCGTCCGCTTTCGCACGTTTTCTTATGTTTTCATACGTTTTCGCACGCTTTCGCCCGCATTCGCGCGTTTTCGTCGGCTTTCGAGCGTTTACGCCGGCTTTCGCGCATTTACGTCGGCTTTCGCGCGTTCCGCCAACTTTCGCGCCTTTTCTCGCTTTCGCGCGCTTTCCTGTTTTTGTGCGCTTTCATACGTTTTCGTGCGTTTTCACAAGTATTACTATTTGAGAATCATTATTAGTGTGTTTTACTGATTAATTTTTTTATACATTTTGATACTGTGATGATTGTTGTGATAATATGAGAGATTAGAGTTAGGTTCAACCGAACACAAGAGATATTCTACATGTGAGTAATATCACAGGTGATAAAGCAATATAACATAACACTAATTATGGTATTCAACGTGTAAGTAATATCACGAGTGATAAAGTAATAAAAGAACCTACATCATTCATGTCCCTTAACCATTAAACCCTATACTAAGAACCCTAAACCCTAACCACTATATATACATAAACTTTAAAATATATACCAAAAATATTAAACCCTAACCATTAAACCCTATACCCAAAACCCTAATCCCTAACCACTAGGTATTATATCTCTATACCAAAAACTCTAAACCTCTAACCACTAAACCATATACCAAGAACCCTAAACCCTTAAACCCCCAAACCCCCAACCACTAAGTATAATATCATAAGTAATGTATACATAAACTTTAAAACCTATACCAAAAACCCTAAACCCCTAACCACTAAACCATATACCAAAAACCCTAAATACCAAAAAAAACATAAACCCATAAACCACTAAACTTATACCAAAAAACCCCTAAAACCCCAGCCACTTGTATAATATCACAATAGTGATATATATATAAACTTCTAAAAACATATACAAAAAAAAATCCTAAACCTCTAACCACTAAACCTTATACCAAAAACCTAAACCCGTAACTATTAAACCCTATACCAAAAAACCTTAAACACCTAACCACTAAAACTTATTACAAACAACCATAAACCTTAACCCTTAAAACATTATGTACTATAACCTAAACCCATCCTCTCTAACCCAATATTCCCCTATACCAAGACTCTAAACCCTCTAACCACCTAAACCCTGTATACTCTAAAACCCCCAAACCCCTAACACTAGGTATAATACTAATAAGTGATATTTACATAAACTTTAAATCTATACCAAAAACCCTAAACCCCTAACCATTACCCTATACCAAAAACCAAAACCTCAAACTACTATGTGTAATATCACAAGTGATATATACACAAACTTTAAAATCTACACCCTAAACCATTAACCCCAACCACTAAACCCTATACCAAAAACCTCTAAACCCCTAACCACTAAACCTTATGCCAATAACCTTAAAAACACCATACCCAACCACTAACAATATTCCAAGATCCCTAAACCCCTAACCACTATACCCTATACCAAAAACCATAAACCCCCTAACCACTTGGTATAATATAAAAGTGATATATAATTAAACTTTTTAAAATCTATACCAAATATCCTAAAACCCTGACCACTACCCACTAGTTTACCAAAAACTAAACCCTTAAACCCCTTAATCACTAAACCCTTACAAATACCTCTATAAAGTAGATTCATTCGTAGCTTACAGTTATTAACCCTGACATATAGTATCACCTGTGTTAAATAAATAATAATAAAGTCTCATGTGATAAAAGTAATATAAATGTGACATTAGTCATGGATATTCCACCTATAATGTAATATCACATGTGATAAAGTAATATAATGTGACACTAACTGTGAATCTATTTTTGAAAATTTTAAACATGTAAACACCTTTATTATCTATTAACTTGTGATATTTTACTGTTTAGTTAGGATTAAAATGCGTTTTTAAAACATAGTTTTTTGAGAAAATGAAGCGTTTTAGTTTAATTTTCAGACAAAATTTGTTTGATTATAAGGTTTTAGACAATGGTAAAGATGTTTTATTTTTTAATGTCGAATATGATGAATCGTTTAATGTTTACACAAATATTTATGCTCATTTCATGACATCATATTGAATGTTCAAATTTACGGATATGTTATATCAAATGGGAGTAACTTCATTGCGGGTTTTGATTATAAAAAAAATATTCTTGGGTTATCTCTGTCCAAGTATTAGTCATTAAATTCTAAAGTGTTTTGATTTGAAGTCAAAGATGATGTTCCGTGATAAATGGTTGATAGCTAAAAATGTGTACTTTTGCAAATGCAATAACTGATGAATCAGTTGGCAGTTTGCACACAAAATATTTAAGACCCAGTTTTACGAAAGCATGCGGATTTGTTTTAACTTACCAAATTTGCGCGTAATATCAAAAGTGATATATCGTCAAACAAAATTTTGTATCGAGAAAGTAAAAAGTCAAAAAGACAATACACAAGAAAAAAGTTTGTCGGTAAAAAGAATATGATAGTGTCATACCTCTCTATTGCAAAAAGTTAAAACTTAAATTGTTCGTCGACGATGTGTTTGTAATTAATGTGTATAATCTAACGTGTTTTTCGAAATTTTTTGCGATATGCAATTGTGTAGAAAAAATAAGAGTGAAAATGTGTTTTAATTGAAAAATAAAAAGGTAGGAAGGGGGTGGTGGATGTTTTTTAAAGTTTAATCTTGTTCATTAGATAAATTAAATTCTATAGATTAATCCCCACCATTATATCAAAATCAAATAAATGGTTTGTTAAAGATTGTGTCCATTGGTATGTGTGGAGAAACTATTATGCTAATGAACTTTAGTTCTTATTACTAAATCTAAATTTTTGTTAGCATGAATTTACTCTTATTGTAGTGTGTAACGTGCGCGTTTTTTTAGTAGAAAATCATCCTACTTATAAAAGATTGCAATATTTAAATCGTTATAACACTTTTTATTACAATTTATTTTAACCACTACTTTTTATACGTATTCATTTTATCAACGCCCATATATACACTAAAAAACAAGAATTTGCACACAGTGAAATTAACGCCTACTATACATAATTTCGTTATGCTCTGGATATTTCGTTATAGTACTTATTAAAACGTATCCTATGTAGGTTGACCTCATCAACTTATGTTTAAAAAGCATTATACATTACACATTAGAAAGTTTTGTTTTACACAAATATGCTAATATTCAAATTTTAATGGATGTAAGATGCAATTCACCCAAAAATTAAAGGGCTGTTTGTTTAAGCTTATATAGCGGGCTTATTACTTATGTGGTTTTCGGCTTATATTTTATAAGTTTTACTTTTTTAGCTTATTTTGAAACTTTTGGGGTTATATAAGTTTATTATGTCGAGTATGCTTGTACTCCGTATATAACAAAAAATTTCAAAATAAGTCACACAGTTTTATATACACATATTTATATACGTATTTTTTGTACACATGTGTACAGAGGCGGAGGTACAGGGGGCACGGTGGGCATGTGCCCCCCCCCAACAATGTTGTAGTGTAAATTTTTTGAGCATTTGAGATATTTTTGCTATTTGCCCCCCTCAGAAAAATGTTTTTGTTATCTAAACTGAAACTCAAAAAAGATTTATGGCTAAAGTCTTTAATATGGCGGAGATGGGATTATCTTGTTTGAGAAATCGAGAAGATTGATGAAAGAGGAAAAGTAAGAAGGAAAGAACAGTTGTGTGTTTATACCGTATATACTTAAGGATAAAAGGAGTAAAAAGGACAACAGTAAATACCAAAGAAATGAAAGTATTTAATGGGTGCTAAGCTATTGTGTACCCCCCCTGGTACCATGATAGTGTCATTAAGATGTTCGCGGAAAAGATTCTTTTTGTACCATTTTTTACAGTGCAACGCTGTTTTTTATCAGTTTCTGTTTCCAGTAATTTTGAGAGAGACAGTTTCCTTTTACTTTTGACCTATGTTGAAATGACTTTATATTTTTCGTTTACGTTTTTTCCGTGTCACGTTTATAACATATACAGAAATAATTATAAACTAATACAAAAAAAAAGTAAAATACATGAATAACAAAAACAACAAAAAACTGAGGGGTACAAATGGTGTTTCAGGGGGTACATATAACATAAGCCAAGTATAAAATAATGAGCAAAACTCATTTTGTTATGTTTTGTAATGAATGGTCACGTGGGTAGATGAGGTATAGGGTGTCCTTTCTTTAATTTTCTTTTGTATTTTCTTTTATCTTTTTTAATTTTATTATTAATAGACTAAGGGTCCGTTTGGTTTATTTGTTTATTATGGGTTTGGGTATTAAACAATTTAAATCTACTGTTTTGGGATGTACGTTTGTTTGGGTCATGAGGTTTTGCAGGATGCCAACCCCTCATATGCGGGGGAAGGTATTGTAAAGTAGGGCTGGTGGTAAGTGGTGTTTTGTATAGAAAAAATGTTGGCCTAAAATGATTTTGTTCCTCTTTCTTATCTTTTTTTTCTTAACCCAACTTATTATAAATATATATAATTTTTTAATTTATCTTTTTATATGTTATATTGAATAGACTTTATAATTATATTTTCTCTCTCTCATATCTTAAATCCAAATTCAAATCCTAAACCAAATTTAAATTCAAATTTAAATCCAAATTCAAATCCTAATCATAAACCCATCTACGAACCAAACGGGCCCTAAATATAAATGACATATAAAAAGTCACAAGGGTTACAAGTTAATATTATAGAAACAAGAACATGTTTTGTTATGATATGTGGTAAAAAAAAAATTGCCCCTCTCGAATTTTTTTTCTAGCTTCGTCCCTGCATGTGTATAAATATATGTACAAAAATGTAAGTATAAAAATGTGTACATAAAAATGTGTATAAAACATGTATGTATAAAAAGTGTGTATAAATTGTAGATTATACAAATGTGTTTGTTATGAATTGCGCGCTATCAAAAACCGTTTATATAATGTGGTACAAAAATCCGTGTTTAAATAACGGTGTGTTTTTAAAATGTGTATAAAATCGTGCATAAAAATGTGTGTATAAACATGTGTATAAATGTTTGTATAAAAATGTGTGTATAACCGTGTATAAAAATGTGTGTGAGCCAAGTTTATATGTATCACTATCCTTCTAAAGCAACCGATGGCACAAAAAGTTTGACTAAAAATGTGTGTATAAAAATATGTGTATTAAAAGGTGTGTATAAAAAAGTGTTTATAAAAATATGTGTTTAAAAACGTGTAAAGAAATGAGTATAAATGTGTATAAAAACGTGTGTGAAACCGTTTTTAAAAATGTATTTATAAAACCATGTATAAAAACATGTATATAAAAATATATATAAATTTATGTTTGTATAAAAAAATAGAGATTATACGTATTCAGATATCCTTCTGAAGCAACAATAGTCACGTTATTTTAGAGTAAATGTTGTTTGGAGCTCTTTAGTAAGAAGAGACTCTCCAAAAAATTAGCGTTATAATGGCGAATTTATATGTCGTGAACACACGGTATTCTTTAGTAAAAGGCGAAAGAATAGTTCGCTTTGTGCTCAACACATGGCTGCGTGATTTTTACTAGCCGAGCTTCCTTTGTTTATATAGCCACTTCCTCTCCTTTTGTTTACACTAGTTAGCCAATGTGGGATGAATAACCCTTTTTCTTTGTGTTAATTATTTTCCAAGTGACAACAGGCTTTTTGATTATTCTATACCATCAAAAAATTTCTTTCATGATCCTGAGGACGAACAACCCAAGAGATGTGAAGTATCCCCTGCAACGTTTTTTCGTTAATGGACTAATAAGAGCAAGATGATCCTGATGGAAGAACAACCCGCGAGAACGGTTGTTTCCCCTCCGAATCTATCACAATGAAACTTGTGTTAGTCTCTTTACTTGCAGTTGGGCTTGCTTCATTTCTATCCAAAGTCAAAACATCTGACTCAGTTTGCGATTTGCGGCGGCGCTCGCTACAGGATATGGGCAGACTTATCTCCAAGCCAGCGTAGACGGTCAATAAATTTCCTCGATTTCGCAGCCGTAAAACACCCTGTTATGGCAGTTTGAAAACAGATCACTTTCATATGGGGAACCAACAGTTTGATGTAAGTAATCTAAAGCATTTATCACTTAGTTAAACTGTATACTGTTCGTCTTAATTAGAGAAATCATATAAAGTCGAATGATTTGTGAGGTGATCAGTGTGCTTTCTAAGGTGCTTAATAAAGTAATATGTGAGTGACATGAACTGTTGGTAATCCCTGACTTGCATGGGAGGAATGTCAAAGTGACTGTTAGGTTTTATTCATAATTGAGATGTGTCCAAAATACACTAGTTGGTCACGACTCATCTATTTCTTGTATTGCAGAAAAAGGCTGTTTAAAACGCTAATCAGCGTTAAAGTAAGATAAGTTGACCCTGACCTATTCTCCTTGAATTAAAGCTTGCGTCTGTCTTTTTCCAATCGAGTTGTATAGGTGATCCTCTGTGTTCATGGTTCTAAGTTTCTAACAGCTTTTAAGAATGCACGTTCTAGTCAGATAAATTAACATGGTCCAAGGATGTTTTATGTAACTAGTATCGTCAGTAAATGAATCTGTTTGGGTCTGCAAATTGGAATTGTGAATCATGCTTTTGTAAATGGTTATAATATAACCAACTTTTTTCTAAGATGTTAAGACTATTAGAGTTAGGCTGTTAGGATTACAGTTGTGAGTGTTATCCCATGTAGAGTGTTATCCTAGAGTGACATACGCGTTAACTATCATTGTACGAATGTACGTATTCAATGATATGTGGCTTAGATCTGGCAACATAGGCTGGTCAGAGGATTGGATATTTTGTCAAAACGAGTAGCAAGTTGGGTTGACCTTGTGACATATTATCTGTCCAGTTTTTAACCATTGATATATGTGACCACTCTAGCATCTCAATAAGCATAGGGCGGTGGAGATTCCAAGTGGCATCAGGGAACGGTTGTGCAGGTATTATGCTGTTCTAGAGAAATGATTCCAAGTTGCAAATTATTCTTATATGTGTTGAATAAATCATTTTTAGGTCTTATGTCAATAAAAGGACCACGCTGTTTAGGCCTATGATATAGCTGCTAAATCAGCAACTACAGTGGATGTAAGCAAATAACTATGTTTTCAGACTTTTGGTTTATTGCAGTATAGTAAATATCATGTGTACGCGCAGATCCTGAATATGATTCTTCCACAATGAACCATATGTCTTAATTGCAGTTGGGCTTGCTTTCTTAATTGCACTTGGTGAGTATCGGTATGAAGCCTAATTTAAAAACACATGATCTTCTAGTCAATGCTCATCTCATCAAACGAGATGCACTCTCACCATCGACGACATGGTAATGAAGCCTATATTTCTTATCGTATCAAATATGATTTATGCAAATTAATGATTATGTACTGTCGTCATCAACTGTAGGCAGGTGGTTGCTGGATTTGAACCAACAAATGAGAATCTTAAAAAGGTTAGGAGGCTTTGTGTTCGAGATAATGTACTATGAAAGTAACGAAAAAGTAGAATCCTTAGCAAAAGATTTTAAAATCCGCATGGGTACAGAGAACCGCAGAGACATGTTATTCAACCTTGAATTTAGTACCAAGTAGCAGTGAGTAGGTTCGTCGGCCCACAAAAGAAAGTACCTTTCATCAAAATCTCTTAGATGTAAGTAACTCATTTCTCATCCTTGGAGACATCGAGATGATGATTTGAGTATGTAATCCAGCACTGTCTAGAGTTATAAGTTATAGTTTCGAAATTGGTATTAATGGGTCAACAATTGGGTAGGGTAAGAAGTCGGGTTGACCAGTGAAACAATGCTTCACCTAGTGTGCCTCTATCATATCCTCAAGAAACTATTGTTTGAATATATAAATTATGAAGGTTATGTGCATAAAAAAAACACTTTTTCGCCCTTGGTATAGCTGGTAAATTAGCAACGACTACGAATTTAAGCAATAAAGTGTGTTTTCAGATATCATGTTTACTGTAGTTATTATCATCTATACGCAATATGATTCCTTGACGATGAACCGTATGTGTTAATCGTATGTTGCATGATGAACCATATGTGTTAATCGTATGTTGCATGATGAACCATATTATTACTGTACAATGTTGTAGTACTTAAATAACTTATCATAATTATCATGTAAACATGTAAGCTGAGTAAACTACAAATTTTGTTCAAAGACTACACATGTTAGACTAGGGGCTGATCACGGCAAATATAGATACTGAAAATAAATATGAGATTAAAAGGTGAATCAGGAAAGCATCCCGACTTTTCAGAACCCACTCCCATTGAACGAAAAAGTGGGGCCGGACCCTTAACGGAAAACAGAATTTGTCCCAAAAACAACGACCAAGGACCCCCGGACTGAAGAAATGGTCGGTCCATGTCCGGGTCGGTCCGGTCCAACAAAACATAATTATGGGTTTTGTGTAAGGTCGAACCGGACCGAAGACTAAATATGCCGAAAAGAAAAGGACCGAGTCGAGGACGCAAGTTTTATTGTAGATTAATGTTCCTAATTTTTATATATATAAAAAAAAGCAAAGCTTGGTCCAACAAAACATAATTGACGGTTTTGTGTAAGATCGAACCTGACCGAAGACTTAATATGCCGAAAAAGATGGACTGAGTACCGTAGAATTTGAAGACATTAATTTTATTGTAGATTAATGTTCCAAATTTTTATATAAAAAAAGGTAAAGCTTTTAAGTTTCTTTTACAAAAACTTTAAAGCCCATATAATGTTTTCAAACTCCAAGACAATACTCACTAACTTGTGTTCTCGAGTTAGAATTAAGAAAGAGAATGAAAAAAAAAGGTTGTGTTCTCGAGTAATACTTAAAAAGAAAAGAAAAGAAAAGGAAATGGAAGGAAACTTAGGTTTATTTTGTTGATTATTAAAGTAAAGTGTTTTCTGCTAATTTTGGAAGGAAAGTGTTTAGTTTACTTTTCTTTAATGAAAAAACTCAAGAAAGACAGTGTAAGTCAGTGTGCTGGAAGTGGCGTTTGAAAGCACAGTATTAGCTTCAAGACAATACAATCCCTGTTTACTATGGTATATAAGTTTATAAGGTTTTCACTCATTTCACTAATCTAATATGATTATACAATTCATACTCGTATCATCTACAACAAAACATCATTTCGAACATTAAGTAACTAGTCCATGTTGGCACTCAATAATTATGGGGTTATATGATAATTCATATCGTAAGTTTTTTGTTTTTGTGATAAAGCATGATGCCGAACTGACGATTTGAGTAGTCGAAATATGAATCTTTCATTTGAAAGATACACGAACAATAAAACAAACTTTATCTTGCTCGATTATAACAAATCTCAAAAGTTGAATTATATATCGACTCCATAATAGATTGTAAAAAGGTAACTAGAAAACTACACATAATCTGGATTAGCGTCTTGACGACTTCAAGGTAAAAAAAAATAAACCTTTATACAATTGCTGTAAAAAGAGATTTGAACTGATTCATAAGTCACGGGTTGCGCATAAATTATGTCACATCCCGGTAAGACTGAGCATAATAGATTGCGGATCGGACCGGATCGAGAAACCGAACCAAACCGAACCAAACCGAACCGAACTGGACCGAACATATTTCGGTACGGTCCTCGGTCCATCATTTTCCTCATATTCAAAATTCGGTTCGGTCTTACATAAAACCGACAATAATGCTTTGTTAGACCGGACCTAACCGAAGACCGAACCGGACCAACCCAGACATGGACCGACCATTTTGGTCCGGTCCTCGGTCCGGTGTTTTAGACAAAATGGATTTTCACTCCGGTCCAGCCTTGGTCCTGCATACCGGGCCACTTGGACGAACATTAAGCGGGTAGGTCAACAACTTAAACCATTGACCCTTTTTACGTAGTAGTATTATAGGGTGATGATTTGCACACTCCATAAATTGATTCATACACTCAAAAATATGTGTGTCATGACTATTATACCCTTAATATGTGCACACTTCAATAAATGATATAGGGGTATAAATGTCAAGACACACATAATTTGAGTGTGCAAATCAATAAGTGAAGTGTGCAAATCACCACTCATGACCCGGCTAGTTTAATAATACTATCTTTGTTTGTCTTTGACCATACCATCGATGTGGATACATCAAAAAAAATCTTCATTTTTCTTTCTTATATGTGTTTTTTGTTGTTGGTGGTTAAAATCAGGCAAGAAGATTATGCACCATCACCAATTAATGCAGAAAAACATAGCAAAGATTACTCGGTGGTCAAGTTGAATCGAACCGGGCCTAAATATTCCATTAGTGGAATGGTCGAAATCAACAACGATAAGATTATCATTCAAGTCGTCATAGTGAATAAAAAGCTTACAACTCCAATAGTAGCTACAACTCCAGCTATAACTTGCGAAGATGAAAGATTCATCCTGGGCTTTTGGTTTAGGTCGAGGATAAACATGTTTGGGTAAAAAACATGTTAACATGTCTTACCCATTTAATACACGGGCCGTGTTTGGATTAGATATATATAAGCATCTAAAAATAAAATTTATAAAGTGGACTTTATGTTAGATTTTGATTAACTGTATTTTGTTATGTACTTAATATGGATGAATTACGATTATAACTCATATATCATTTAAATTGTCGTATAGTTATTTGTAAGTTATGTTTATTATTTTTCATATCCTTAAATCATTTTTGCATTTAAATTAGTTAAATCGAGAAACCACCAACCTTATTCACCATTTGACATATTTACTTAAACAGGTTAACTGGGTCACAAAGACGTTACACGTGTTATGCATGTTTGAGTTAGGGTTGAGTTTCGATCTTGTTTGGGTACATGTTATAATAACCCACCAACCCAAACATGTTAATTGCCATTTACATTGTGTTTGGGTAGAGATCATAAGAACACGACTTAATTGTCAGCCTGAGTTAATTGTCACTCATATTGAAGAGTCAACGGAGAAGAATTGCATTGGGGTGAGTAGAGGAAGAAGAAGAATTTGTATAAATTTAGATTTCAATTTTTCAATCTCTTTTCATATGCATTCGCGGTATTCGTGAGTTGTTTTATGAGGGGTAAGTAGGAAATTAATGTTACTGATTATGTCGATAGTCGACACTAATATAAATATGTGTTTGTGGCTAATTTGCATATCATGTACTACATGGACATACAATTTTTCATGTGAAAAGGGGTGATCAAAAATCAAATTTTGAGTGCCAAGATTGATTTTGATATAGTCTAGAAGCTCTTTTAAATCTCGCAATCAACTAACACTCTGTTTTCGAGTTTATTTTTTAGAGTGAAAAAGAAAAAGCTTGGGATGATAATAAAAAATTGTGTTTCTCAGATTCTTCACATTTACAATTTTATTTTTCTCTATCACACAAACACACATTATTTACTTATCACCTTTCTCTCTCTTTCTTACACTATTTATTAACCCCTCTTTATTACCTCACCTAACTTCACCTAACTTGTTTTTTCCTTTTTAACCACATAAAATTCAGTCAATGTTTCTATCTTACTTTTCCTCTTCTATTTCTTGTTCTTCCTAAACTACGGTTGTGGCGGCTAGCAATGGTGCTTTTGTTTTTTTACTTGCATCCAAGTGTTTTTAACTTTTTATTTTACCTGTGTTGGCTCAAGTAATATAATTTTTCACTTTGGGCTGTAACCCAAATGAAATTTGTAAATAGGTTGATCCAATTACAAAGACTTACTTTTGGTATGATTCCTACAATCATACTTTTAACTATCAGTGTCAAGCTTGAATTTCATATATAAACTCTTTTATTTCTAACTACAATTAAAAAAAACAAGAATTTCTTAATTGTTTTTCTCTCATTTTTTTTCTACTTGTTACTTTATTGTTGTTTATGTAAGTCATTTTGTCAGGGTGTGTTTGGTTTATGGGTATGGGAATAAAGGAATGGGTTTCATTTCTAATAAATTGTTTGTTTCATATTACAGATTTTATGCTTTGATGTTAAGGGTTTTTTTAGGAGGTTAGTGTTTTATGCAGTTAAAGATAGTTTTTTTCTTCTTCTAGATATTAGATATGTTACTGCTTGATTTTAGAGGTTAAAGTGTTTCAATATAATCTCTTTCAGGAGGATCTTTTGATGTCATGTTTTTTGAGTTTTTTTTATATGTGTTTTTGCCTCTTAGGATCTATAGGATTGTGTTAGAAGATTTAAATTAAATATATAAAACCACTTCATTAATATTAGCATGCGTTTTCCACATATCAAAACGGTAGTTGGCACTCTATTGGGCTCGCACATATCATATGTGTTTGTTTGTTGTTACTTAAGAGTCTAAAGCTGCCAACTAGCATGATAGTACATTTCTATCTTGTAGTTTTTTTTTCCTTATCACACTGTTTCTATTTAGACGTCAAAAAGTTTATAGCTTACGTTGTAACATTTTTTCTTCTTAAGTTTGTTGTTGTAATCTTGGGGACTCTGATAAATCCATTGATGACTATACTGACAGAATAATTTACGAGGCTTCTATTATTGCGTTGCCTCTTGCATAGATTGCATTGTTTCCAACTATACGCCAAGTTTACTATCAAATGACTTTTGTTCTATTACAAGTCTCGGCGACTCACTTTTTCTTTTGCTATTGTTGTTAGGTTTTCGGGGTACTTATAACCTTTCAGACTCCAACAGTCAATGCTCCTGAGCGTTTGGCCTCTATTATCGTCAGGGCTGTTACAACGCATTTAGCACCTCGACCTGGAGTGGTTGCTGGGAATGATGCAAAACCTGATGAATCAGACGTTTTTGTTGTGTTTTTCACTAACTTTTTGTTCATGGTGCTTTACTATTTGCAGCGTAAGTTCAACTCCTTGACACCCTTTATATTTGCGACATATTTGTAGATGTTTATTTTGTATTTGGTGTTCATATCATCTAATTATGTTTCTGAATTTTTGTATTTGGTGCTCATATTATCTAGGGTTGTTATGTTTCTGAATCTTATATATGTTATGGATTTTAGTCATTATGCATCTCCTATATGTGCATAATATACATGATATCATCACCATTCATGCTCTTTTTTGTGTTCTTGCTAAATTTACAACAAATTTAGCAAGAACACAAAAAAAGAGCTTGAATGGTGATGATATCATATATATCATGCACATATAGGATATGCAAAATGACTAAAATCCATAACATATATAAGTTTCAGAAACATAACAACCCCATATAATATGAGCACCAAATACAAAAATTTAGAAACAGAATCAGATGATATGAACACCAAATACAATATAAACATCTACAGATATATTGCGAATAAAAAGGGTATCAAGGAGTTGAACTTACGCTGCAAATAGTAATGCACCGGGAACAAAAAGTTAGTGAAAAACACAACAAAAACGTCTGATCCAGCACGTTCTGCAACATTCCCAGCAACCACTCCAGGCCGATGTGCTAAATATGTTGTAACAACCCTGACGATAGTAGAGGCCGAACACTCAGGAGCATTGACTGTTGGAGTCTGGAAGGTTGTAAGTACCCAGAAAACCTAACAACAATAGCAAAAGAAAAAGTGAGTTGTCGAGACTTAATTTAAGAAGAAAAATTGTTACAACGTAAGATATAAACTTTTTGACATCTAAATAGAAACAATAAGATAAGGAAAAAACTACAAGATAGAAATGTACCAGCATGCTAGTTGGCGGCTTTAGACTCTTAAGTAACAACAAACAAACACATATGATATGTGTGAGCCCAATAGAGTGCCAGCTACCGTTTTGATTTGTGGAAAACGCATGTTAATATTAATAAAGTGGTTTTATATATTTAATTTAAATCTTCTAACACAATCCTATAGATCCTAAGAGGTAAAAACACATATTAAAAAACCCCAAAAAATATAACATCAAAAGATCCTCGTGAAAGAGATTATACTAAAACACTTTAACCTCTAAAATCAAGCAGTAACATGTCTAATATCTAGAAGAAGAAAAAACTATCTTTAACCGCATAAAACACTAACCTCCTATAAGACAAAAAAACATTAACATCAAAGCATAAAATCTGTAATATCAAACATTGTTGGGTTTAGATAATGCCTAGTTTCATACCCATACTCCTAAAATAAACCCACTAACCAAACAAACAATTTATTGGAAATGAAACTCATTCCTTCATTCTCATGCCCATAAACCAAACACACCCTGACAAAATTACTTACATAAACAACAATAAAGTAACAAGTAGACAAAAAATGAGAGAAAAACAATCAAGAAATTCATGTTCTTTTAATTGTAGTGAGAAATATGAGAGTTTATGTATGAAATTCAAGCTTTTGACACTTATAGTTAGAAATATGATTGTAGAAATCATATCAAAAGTAAGTCTTTCTAACTGGATCAGCCCATTTACAAATTTGGTCACAGACCAAAGTGAAAATTTATATTACTTGAGCCAACACAAGTAATATAAACAGTTAAAAACACTTGGATGCACGTAAAAGAAGAAAGCACCATTGCTAGCCGTCGCCACCGTAGTTCAGGGAGAACAAGAAATAGAAGAGGAAAAGTAAGATAGAAAAAACATTGGGTGAATTTTATGGGGTTAAAAAAGAAAAAACAAGTTAGGTGGGGTAATAAATATGGTTAATAAATACCGTAAGAAAGAGAGAAAGATGATAAGTAAATAGTGTGTGTTTGTGTGAGAGAGAATAATAAAGTGGTAAATGTGAAAAAGTGTAGGTGTGTAGTGTGTTAATTTCTTTTACTATTATATTACTCCATCCGTCTCGAAATTATAGTCAACGTTTTCTTTTTAGGATGTCCCAACTTATTGATCAAGTTTACCATAGTATACTTGATTGAAATTAATATTACAAACATAATAAAATAGATTAATTAATTAGTTAAGGGTAAAATTGTTAATATGCAATTTGTAAGTGAGATAAATCAGTAAGACTAAAGAGAGTGGTGGTGAGGTCTCACTAAGTGAGGCTCACCTCACTCGTGAGATGCTAAAACACACAAATACATTCACTCGTAAGTGTGTAAGAAAATAGGAGAGTGGTAAGCCACTCACCATGCGTGTAAAACATTTATTATTTAGTTTGTGAATGTGTGTGAGGTATTTAGTGAAGTATATTTTGTATATAGTGAGGGTCTGTTTGGTATGACGAAATGAAGTAGTGACGGAATGGAATGAACATCGTAATGGAATAAATGAAGTAATGGAATGACGCATTACGATTGTAATTATGTTTGGTTGCAAAAATAAAATGGAATGTAATCGATAATAAAAAGACTAAAATAGACTTTGTTAAATATGTTTTTTTGTTTGATGGGTAATTAATAAATGGTTTTTATGTAATTATCATTCCATTCCAAGACGTAATGGGAAAAAAACAAGGGGTCCTTAATGAATGAAAATGATGGTTTTTAATGTAATGAGTGATTGCATGCAATAAGTCATTACATTCCATCATTGTAAACAAACATGATTTTTTCATTCTGTCGTAATGGTGTTTTCCATTTCAACTCTCATTGCGGTGTACCAAACACTACGTGAATATTTTAATGAAAAGTAAGGTATGGTGACCAAAACACTTAAATAGTGAGGTATGGTGAGAGAAGATAGAAAACTGAGGTGGCGCTGAGGTGGATGGCGAGCCATGGTGACCATTACCTCCATCCTAATAATTATGCTTTTTTTCAACTGTGTGGTTTTTGTCGAGGGACAATAATTTTGAAACGGATGGAGTAATAAAAAAAGGTAAGTACTATTATAACAATAAAAAAGTAAGTTTGGTTACAATGGGGCGATCGGTCACCATTTACAAATGCAATCAGGCGCCTTTCTCATCGTGAGAGGCAGCCGTCACACGCGACCAAGGCAAAAACAATGATTACTATGGTCACATCTCGGGTATCGTGTGTTGTGGGCCATATGAGTGTTTTTCATTATTATATATTTGATTCGTATGTGTACGTGTTTATGAGGTATATTGTGAAGTATGCTTATATAAAGTTTGTATTTTTAATGATAGTGACCATTGTGTGTGAAATGTGAGGAGAGTGTTGATGAGCTGAATGGTGATGTGTTCTGTCGGACACCTACTTTTCAAGCGTCAAGTGTGATTGTCACATTTTGTTAAGCGTTTGCTATCGTTTTCTGCGTTTTTGTTTGTTTTCAACCGATTTTGTCTGTTTTCGACCGTTTTCGTACGGTTTTTACGTTTTTGTCCGTTTTTGATCATTTTCGTCCGGTTCGTCCATTTTTGTACAGTTTTGACCGTTTTCATCCGTTTTCGTCTATTTTCGTCCGATTTTGTCCGCTTTCGTATGTTTTTGTACGTTTTCGTCCTTTTTGTTTGTTCTCGTACGTTTCGAACGGCCTTGAACGTTTTTGAACTTTTAATCCCTTTCGTACGTTTTTGTCCGTTTTCTAACGTTTTTGTTCATTTTCGCCCGTCTTCGTTCGCCTTGATCTGTTTTTCTATGTTTTTGTTTATTTTCTTTCATTTTCATACGTCTTTATCCGTTTTTCTTCTTTTTCCTACGTTTCAATCATTTTCGTACATTTTGTACGTTTTCATACGCTTCTACTCATTTTGTACGTTTTAAACGTATAGAAACGTAGAAAAACGGACGAATACGTACGAATAGGGACGAAAACGTATGAAAACGTACGAAAACCTTAAAAAACGTACGAAACGTTAGGAAATGTACGAAAACGGACGAAACGGAAAAAAATGAACGAAAACGATCGAAAAAGTACGAAAACGAACGAAAACGCCCTAAGACATACGAAAACGTACGAGAAATGTCAAAAACGGACGAAAACGTACAAAAACGTAAGAAAATGATCGAAAACGGACGAAAATAGACGAAAACGGACGAAAACAGATGAAAACGTACAAAAATGGATGAAAACAGACGAAAACAAAGGAACTCGTAAGAAAACGGTCGAAAACGTATGAAAACGGACGAAAACGAAAGAAATCGATCGAAAACGGACAGAAACGTAAGAAGAAGTACGAAAACATTCGAAAACGAACGAAGACAGACGAAAATGTATAAAAACGAACGAAAACATAAGAATATGGAAGAAAATAAACAAAAACGGACTAAAACATAAGAAAACGGACGAAAATATTCGAAAACGGACAAAAACTGATAAAAAGAGATGAAAACGTATAAAACAAAAAAAACACATGACCCACCAGACCAGTTGAAAGACCTATCTACAATATTAAGGGAGACCCATCTAGACCCGTTGGAGGAACCAATTATAATTTTAAGGGTGGACATGCTAGACCATCTATAATTTTAATGGAGACCCAACTAAACCCATCCCCTAAAACTATTTACCCAACTAGACCCAAATTTAACCAATGAGTCTTAATTTGCCACCTCTACTATTACACTATTTTGGCGATAAATGTTTAAAGTTGAAAAACTAGATTTTCAACTTTTCAATATACTCGGCAATACACATTGATAAGTAAGGTAAGTATTATGGCTGTAATGAATATTATCACATTGATAAGAAAAAAAAGTAAAGAAAGTAAGAAAAGTATTATGAGTGTATTGAATATGGGTTTTTTCTAACTTGTGTCATGGTGGCACAAGTTTAGAAGCATTAAATGAACACATTTGTTTTCTTAAATAATGTTATTTCTATGTAATACAATGATAAATATGGTAAATATCACAAATTTAGAAAAGTAAAGTGACACGTAAATATGGAATTTTTAGTTCATTTAATGCTCCTAAACTTATGCCACTATGGCATAAGTTAGAAAAACCTATTGAATTTATGGCAGCGTTTGAATCTTTTTTGTAAAACACGGCTTTATTATGGCTCTATTGAAACACGGCTGGACAAGAAGTACATGGCGGGAATGTGTTGTATTCAAAATAGTTGAAACTTACAATAAAACACTATATATGGCAAGGGTTTTTCCATTGCCAATATAAACAACCATAATGTTGTTATTCATTTCATTGAGGTTTGCTTTCATTCGCTTAGATTCGCACATAATAGAAGAGAAGAAAAGAGATGGAATTAAAAAATAAAAGAAATGTTGATGATTTGTCTACATTATACCTCCCCATACCCTGCTTATGTGCGATTAGGTATCGTTGTTGTTGTAAAGAAATGTTGATGATGATCTTGAGGTTGATTTTCTTTACACTCGTGTTTAGTTTCTTTCTACTTTGTCCTTATATTTTTTTCTTACTGCTCAGCACTGATTAATCAACCAATCAATTTGTAAACAGAGCTATTTTATCCGAGTGATTTCAAATGTTTTCAAGCACACTTCAAATATTTTGAACCCTTGATCTCCATCTTCTTTCTTACAGCTTCCATGTTTGAATTATGTTGCGATGATCGATAAGAATTTAGTCGCCTAAAAAGTTGTAAGTTTGCCAATAATGTAATTTTCTTATTCTTTAAACTTTAATTAGATACAATTTGTAGTGGTAGACTTGTTTCATGTTGTTATATTTTACTTAGTTGTGTTTTATCCGGTCTTCTAAGATGCATGCATCTAAAAAAGGTTACCCTAAGGGGGTTTTGGTGACACTGCAAGGTGTTTGATAAAATGTTTGCGAATGTACATATCTATTTTTATTAATCATTGTTATATCTCATTTTATTTTTATAGCAACATTTTATGCTTCCGATAAACAATTACCTTGGAATGCATTTGGATACCTTTCTCATCATCTTTGGAAATCAATATACCCTTTAGAGTGACATATAATTTTTTCTTAGATAACCAATGTTTCGATTTCCTTTTAGGTGACATTAAGTGCCTGTTGCTGCAATTCAAATTGCATGTGATGTTGGCTGCAACGCGTGATCGAGGTTGTTTGTCTCTTCGAGGAATATAACCAAAACGTGTATATACAACTTAAAGTACAAGTATGTGTTTATTGTGTACTGTGTAATCATGTATGTGTAGTTGCTTAGCTTATTTTACGAGGTCATTGATGTTTGTAGCAGGAATTTTTAAGTTCTTTTTAAGCTCTTAACATCCATGTTTTAGATTTTGACTCTCGCTAAACAAATCATGTTGTAATATCAGGATTCCCACCATTGTTTCCACCGCCATAATTATTACCATTGTTAACGTTGATACAAATGTTACCATTGTCATCAATCCCTCGACCACCTCCTCTACCTCTACGTGCATCCGTCCTTCCACCTCTTGGTGTTGCACCACCTCGGCCAGTGCTACGGGTCGTCATTCTTGGAGGCATTATCTATACGAGGAAGATAATTCAAGAGGTTTAGATAGGGAAGGTCGATATTTATGTCGTTGGTTCGAAATTAACTTTTATTAATTAATAATTCACGATTCTGATAATTCCACATCGCACCATATTATCTTAAAACCGGTGGCTAGGCGTTTTTAGGATAGCATCATGCCATATTTCATTATCATCGTCACTTCATATAATCTTATGGGCATTTATAAAATCTAATACTATAGTTTAAGTTAGCAGTAATAAGCGAAGCACTCAAGTAGCACGTAAAAATCTCACATAGGTACCATTAACTCACAAGCAAATAAGCATACACATAATTGCATACGTATTTCCTATTATGCAAGCTATATGAGGGTACTTAGGTTATAGTCTAGGTCAAACCACCTAGTTTTTTATAACCAATGGCTCTAATACCAATCTGTCACACCCCGTTTAAGGCTGAAACACGAAATGTAACGGACATGATCGTCATAACACATTGATATAAAAAATAGATAATTCACTAAATGAAAGTCCAACAAGAATATGTCATGAAGACACCCGCTACAAGTGGAGACTTGTATCGTGGATAGACAATACAACGACAACATAGTCACATAGTCATAATAATCCCACAACCCGAGACAAATACAAATAAACCAAATAGTTCAAGACAACCATAGAAGGTATTAATGCAAATAACTCAAGGGAAAAGTAACCCGAGAGGGTTCTTTCTAAGTCTCTCTAAGCAATGCAATAAAGCTTTATCCTCCTTAAGCACCGCTATTATTATTACATGAAAATGAATACTCAAAAATGTCAACATAAAGTTGGTGAGCTCGTAGGTTTAAGTATTAAACCCATTTGTTGTGCATATAATACAAGTAGGAGAATAGTGAGCAAGATGTGCAATTTCAACCACTTAACGAAACCACAATCGCAACAACTGAACCTCATGACCTCATCACACATAATTTTATCGAAATATATTCACCATTGGCAAGAACCACATAGAGGAACAAGGGTGGGGGTGTCAACCCAAATAGTACTATCAATACATCCGTTGGCTCCAAACCGGAGTTAAACAGTTATTCATAAACCACACAGAATAAATTCACAATTTAAGGCACATGTTGCAATCTAAACGCACATATTGTCCAAAATACTAAAAACAGTGTACACTGTGAAAACCGTGATTTATCGAGGTTAGTCAAACCGTTAGAGTTGACTAAATTATTTATATGTGTTATGATTGTGTGCTTATGTGATCTTATATGAGTATTTGATATCAATCTGTGATGCGTGTTCATCTATTAGTGATTGAGTTGTGGTTTTGGTAGCTATTTTATTTCGTTCACATTTTGTGACGATGGAAATGATAGCATGATTTTATGCGTTATCGTGCAATTTGGTAAATAATTGTAGTATGAACGTTAAGAGGATATAGTGTATTTTTAAAATTGAATTAAGTCTGGTATTTGAGTTAATTAAGCGTAGGTTTTTCTAATTTAGGAAAGTAATTTATGAAATGAAATTTATAAATAGTAAGTTTAAAACTAGTTTTTATTTAAAAGGTTAGCAAAATTAATAAAAGATTTTTATAAAAATAAGAAAATAAGGGAGTAAATATGTATTTAATAATAATTAAAAAAATAATAAAAATATATATATAAATATAGGGGGCCGGTTAAGAGGGAAAAAAACAGTTTAAGAAGGAAACAAATTAGTTTTAGATAAGGACTAGGATTTAGAGTTAGTCTATAAATACAAAAATTTGGTCTTCCTCTTCCCCTTGTTCTTTGTTCGACCGAAACCCCAAGAGAGAAGAAAAAAAATTATTTATTTTTAATCAAGAACCAAGGTGGTGATTCAAGTGATATCAAGTAAAGGTTTAGGTACGATCTTAATTAAGTTTTTGTTTAATCTTTTTCCAATTAGTAACTTTAATTGATGGATAAATTAGGGTTCATAAATTTTCAGTAAATTAATGATAGAAAACTATATGGGAGTTTCCGGGATTAGATTTAGAGCATGTGGGTGTAAACGGTTTAGGTTAGATCGCGTTAAATTGAAAGTTAGGGTTTGGCAGAATTTTGGGTCGTGTTGATTGAATGATATCTCAATGATAAAAACGAGTTTTGGGTTGAATCTTATCCCTAAATTGAATTTCAAAGAGTCTAGTTTTCAAAAAGTCCGGCCCCGAAAGGTTTTGAGGTCGGGAAGTTAGTCAAATAATTTTTGCAAGAAAAGTTGTCAAAACAATAAATTCGGGTCATATTTGGGTCTGGTTTCGGGGAGTAAACCCCCTACTTAAAAGATGAATTGAGGTTAGCCAAAAATCAGAGGTCATATTTTATGTGTCTATTAACTCCAGCTCAAAGAACAAGTTCTAATTCATTGTCTAAGTATTTTTAGAAAAATCAAACTTTTTGGTGTGCGTTCAGATCTGAATTTGAGTACTTTGTGATGTTGAATTTTTATAAAATAGTTAGGCTTAATATTATTTTTTATAAAAAATCACAGTAGTTCATAACTCATTAGGAAGATATGGAATAAAAGGATAAAAGTCAATTTGATGATTTAGTATTTTATTTGTGGTCATAAAGTGACTACAAAATTTTACCAAAAATATGGAAAACAAGAATAAATGATTAAAGGTATTTAGAGTATAAGTGAGATAAGGGATGCATGGTAAATGGTTTATAATCATAACATAAACTTAGTAGTTCATCAATTGATTGTTACATCGTCTTGGGCATTTAGCCTAATCGCTTGTAACATGGGTTTTATTTTTGTTTAGTTGATTGCAAGGATATTGTGAAGTAGATGTGCATCAGGTGAGTTTCATAGTCCCATTTTTATGTTTTTATTGGGATGGAAATGATGCAAAATATGTTTTGAAATGTTTTATCAATGTGATTATGTGTTTTAAATTGCTTTTGGACATTACATGGCTATTATATGACTATGTGATACATGTGTTATTTGGGATCGGAAGAGGTACGCCTACCTCATGCTTCGTGATTATTGGATCGGAGGGGTACGCCTACCCATATTGTGTTGGTTATGGGATCGGATGGGTACGCCTACCCAATGTGATATGCTATGTGATACATTCGTGGTGAGCTTGGTTGCTTATAGTGCTAGCTATTCTAAGCCCGAATGGGAAATTATATTTGTGGATATGTTGATTTGATTTTGGTTGCATGCTAGCATAAGTTCATGATAGTTCATTATTGTCCAACTTTGTTTTGATAATCACAGTAAAAGCGAGTATTATTGCGTGTCTAAAACCTATGACTCTCACCAACATTATTGTTGACGTTTTAAGCATCATTTTTATGTGAGCATCATGAGAAAAGTGAAGTTAGAAATATTGGCTAGTGAGACCGTAGGACTTGCATTATGGAGTCTTCGATTCTTAATTTTGTACTTTGGTTGTTTTGTCTTATGATGACATTTATTTCGGATTTTATTTTCAAGTCTATGTATTTTGTGTGTGCGATTAACCTTAATACAAGACCCTTCTTGTGTTTGGTATCGTCATAACACTTGGTTTTTATATAATGCATTTTAGACATTCTTTATTTTTAACATCAATGTGTTGTGATGATGCCTATCTTGTTACGCCTCGCGTTTCCGCCTTGGCGGGGTGTGATGTACACAGCATGAAAACATTCAAAATTCCATTTGAGCATCATTTTCTCCCAAGGAAAACATAATTAAAAAAGGGCTACGAAAACTTACCTTAAGCAAATAAGTGATTCGGTACTGGTAGGAGTTCAAAAGAGGCAAAGTATCATAACCGCAACCTAATTTAATAACAAGGCGCTTTAGGTTTACAATATAAAGTGAACTATATGCATATGAGTTTTATAAAAAAAATTATCACCCTTATATACATGTAGTGAAGTCTTATAAAGTTTTCATATGTTAAACACTTAGAAAAATGTCAAGTGTTAAACCTTTATACCAAAACAGTAAACAAAACATTTTGTCCAGATTTTTAGTCCATCTTCTCGGGGTCGTAACTCCTTCGTTTCTCAATGAAATTAGTCCTTTCAAAAGCCCAGGTTGAAGGTTTTTGAGTTATATTTCCTGTGACAACCTGAGAATTTCCGTTCAATAATTTAGCCGTTTTCGTTTAGTAATTTGAATTTTTAAGAGTTTCGTTTAGCTTTACCGTTTAACCGGGAAGTTGTTCCGTTATTATCTGAGAATCGTCATCGGGAGCGAACCGGGGCACCAAACGTTGTAGTATTTTGGCAATAGCCGCGTTTTTATGTTTTTAAGCAATATTTAAAATTTCATAATTTATCGTGATGCCGTTACTCGATTCGTTATTTGTGTGATACGCGTTTTTAATCTATACATATGCATGTGCATGCTAGACCTTGGAAATAAATTCAAAATGAGCACTAGTTCCCTAAAATAGTTGAGACCATTTTGGTCCCCCCTCCCCCTTGTGGCTCTCATACCGTCTATGCCTTCCAAGACAAACTTCCATGATTCTAGCAACCATATTGTCCTAGCTCTCATTTGATAGGAGGATCATTTTGGTCCCCTATTTCTTGTCCCCTTTTTTTGTCCGATCGGTTGAACACACACACATATGTATGTGTTGTAAATTTTTGGAGCTAGCAATATATATTACCACAATTCATTGCATTTTCATTCACATCCTACATACACATAAACTTTGTTCTCTCTTTGAGTTTGGACGCCAACCATCACCCACACAAATCCATTCGTTTTTAATCTTTGATCAACCATTTGAAGATATATTGTTCGAGTTGATTGTTATTTCATCCGGGTATTTTATAAAACAACGTTTGGGTTGTTTTTGATTTCTAATCATCTTTCATCGTGTTTCTTTGTAAGTCATCCCTACTTTTCATAAATAAGTTGTACTTTTGCATTCGTATGATCATCCGAACAAGGTGTACAAAGCGGATCGTTGTGAAAATCATTATCTATTTTTCTATAAAACTACAAGTCTCAAAGTTTAATCTTTTTAATTATAAATGGAAGAACATAAAAAGTAGTTGTACTTTTGCGTTTAAAAGTTCGGTGTGACTGTGTTGATATATATATTGCTATTATTACGGCTATATCGTTTATTTAAGATTTATCGTATATTAAGTTTAAATATTGTTGGCGAAGAGATTAAGTTAGATGTTGGATTTGTTGGAAGCGTAAATTGAATGTCGAAGAGGTTTAGGAACGGATTTGTTGCGATATTTGAGGTGTTGTCAAAAATAGATCGGATAATCTTTCGAGTCACTAAAAGATGTACTTTTGTAAAACGGATATTTTCACATGTCGAGGTTGATAAAAATGGAAAGTCGATATTTTTAGAAAGGTCATGCCGAAATTTCATAAACTTTATAAAAGCGTTGAAAATATACTTTTATTATCAAACTTATGATAAAATGTAGAAAAACGTTAAGTGTCGAGTTTAGGTCAACATTTTTGGTTATTGAGTCAACGTTGATGTGTCGGGACACTAAAAGACGAAATACACTAAAAGATAAATTACGCTAAAAGTTGAAATACACTAAAAGATGAAATACACTAAAGGACGAAATACACTAAAAGATGAAATACACTAAATAACGAAATATTTTCGAAGATGTATCAAAATGTCGAGACTTGTCAAAACTTATAACTTTCGAAAGTACGTTTTAAAAAGGGATACACCGTGTCTACTCGTGCTCGGATGATCAGT
>BQNB010077755.1:0-30746 GCA_026074375.1 Tanacetum coccineum | reverse complement strand
ATTTGCTATTTTTTAGGATTTAATTAGATTAAAATAGTTTTTAATTCATAATAAATTCAAAAATAATCAATTTTTTTTTTATTTTTCTTAAAATTTTCTTTTGTCCTATTTTAGGTTTAGAAATTCAGTATGCATTTTTAGGGGTTAATCTTAGTATATTTGCTTAATTGTCGCGTTTTATTTGTTTCCCGTTAATTATTTAAGTGTTTAATTGCTTTTAATTGTTCATATTAATTGTTGCTTTAATTTAGTAGTCATGGATACTAAAAAATATCCTTTCTCTTATTCAAATCATAATCCGAGCTAAAACGAGGTTTCAATTTCGCAAGTCGTTGGGGAAACGACCCGGGTGACCATTCTTCCCGGTTAAATATACGTATTATATATTATATATATCTTTTAGAGAGAGATTTTCTTAAGGGAGACTTTAAGAAAGTTCTTAATTGCTCTTTTGGGAATATTATTAGTATATAAAAACTACCAATCACATATCATGCGTGAAAAACAAATAACGAACCAAGAAAATTTGCAATAACCTTAAACCTGAACGTGATCGTGAAGCGTTGGCTCACTAGGGACTAATAAACACTAGGATATACGTGATTTTTTCACAAGATTTCTTACGTCGTGACCTCGGCGTGTAACATAAGCGTAGCAAAGTAACATATGACGAACCACAGCGAGTCGTTGGCTCGCTGTTGGGACGTCACAGCCCCTAATGAACCCGAGCAAATCATGCTCGTTGGTTCGTATCAAGGCCTCGTAATATTTGACACCGTTTTACCACATGAGGCGTACCACGTTTGCACGCAAACAAGTCGCAGTGGGCTGCTGCCACCGTTACAGCCGTTCGGCTGCGAAAGACACAACCACGTCCTTGGTCTCGACATTTATCTACCCCGTGGCTAACCTTATAAAGCAGAATCATGCGGGATAAATGAGAAAACCTAGTTATACATGTTTTAAGGGTGCGTTGGGTAGAAGAAGAAAACCACAACAGTGGCTATCAACCCCACTGTTGGGCTCGACAGAAAACAGAAAAAGGAAAAGGAGTAGGCCATGTGGTTATTTTGTAATGTATGGAGCAATAATGCATGTAATATTTGTTTTAAAAACTTAGACGTAAGGGGAGTATTAACACTTGCATGATTTCGAGCTCTTGGGTCGTTCCAGCCGAACCCAAATGGGTTGGCAAACTCATTAACGAGCCATAATAATTTCGATAAGTAGAACAGTTAAATAACATTTTTTTGATGACATAGAGTTAGTAACAACGAAACCGAATTTTGATCCACGCAGTAGTAAACCCACATCACGGTTTACATACTCTATATTTGACATAATAATACTTTAAAGCATTACTTTTTTCGGTATTTAAAACTAAAAGTTATAAGGTTGGGAGAGTGTACGAAATTGAAATATAAAGTTAAACACTATTTCACTAAAACTACACAATGATCCATCTAGTTTATTTTGATCAACCAAGACCTCCCGAAAAGGTGTTTTTGATCCTTATCAGAAGGGCTCGTGTTATGATCTAGAATATCGATAAGCAGCTCTTTCAAAGAAGGATAATGAGGAATCTAGAGAAGTTCGTTGGTGGAAGAGAGTATGGAAAAGACCTCATACGGCTCGAACGGACAATGTGACTTTGTCATATCTTGTCCTACTACATTTCAGGTCATTCTTTCATAATTATCAATCTTGTGAATATGTGAATATTTAGTGTAGACTAATATTAGGCAAATATTGTGTTTGAGTACGATTTTTCAAGAATTTCTTAAAAAAAATTAAATTAACATACTCAAACACCATATTATACCCTCAGAAATTGAGGGGAGCATTAAAATGTTCCTAATACGGCTTGTTAATAATTGGAACATTTTTCTCCCCGAAAGCATTTATATTTAAATCAATTAATATCCAAAATATTAATTTAACATTTTTTATAAGGGGAGAAAATGTGATTAAAATCTATGACTATGACGTGATTCTATGGACTCAAGTGCGAGCTTCAACCTTCATGTGCTAAACATTTTTGAATATCGATGTACATGTTGAGGGGGAGCATTTTATGAAAAGTAAAACCATCGAGATACTAAATGTTTTGATTTATATAAATGTACCTTGATCGATGTTTTTCAAATGGTTTTAAGGCTGAGAACAATACCAAAGACCGACCATGTCTGTAATTACTTAGAGTTAAAAGGTGGTTAAGATTAGGTATTCGTTCCTATGATCCAGCCAGAACCGGAGAGATCTACCCAGGGACAATCCACTAGATAGTGTAGAAGTCCTTAGGCATGATATAAAAAAGGAGTAAAAGTGAGAATAAGGGAATAGTGCCGACTAAGATAGAGCTAGTACTGAAACAAACCCAACAAGGTACTAGTCATGAAGTCTCGGTAAGCACTGAAGGGGTTGAAGAATTAAAAAGAAAAGTTAAGATAAAGGGTGAAAAGAAAGAAGCCCTCCTTGCACTTAGGCAGAAACCGGGTCAATACATAAACTGTCAGAAACACTAAACTGTTGTATGGTATTGAAGATAGTCGTCATGGACCCAGTAACGTAATGCACAACCCTCCCCAGCCACTCAAGGTCTCTCAAAAGACTCTTGTTTCATTTCTCACAGAGATTACACTTATTTATATCGACTTTCTCACTCAGAGTTAGTTCGTATTGAAAAGTTAGTTCATTTCTCACAGAGATTACACTTATTTATATCGACTTTCTCACTCAGAGTTAGTTCGTATTGAAAAGGTGGCAGTCTGCTCCAGCCTCTGATTTCTAAAACCAAATGTGCATTATTGAGTCTAGAGCCAAAAGAGATCATCCATAAATCTCATTAGGACACTTATCCAAAATATGCTTGCTAATTCACACAATGTGAAAACAAGAAATATATCAAGAGTCCTACGCATTATCCTTGTGATTTTGCCAGAACATTAGAGTGGTACCCAAAAAGTACTCACAATGACAATGGAAATCCTTCGAGAGCCAACAACAAACAAGCTCTGCGGTAGGTGACTTGTGAGATCCTATATGGATCAAACTTGTGATACTGCGTATCGATTCGGTCCAACTTATGAATTGACGGATGAATTTTAAAAAGGATAAAACTGTTGGTGTGTCATAAAAACGGTTTGCATCTTGACACACCGACTGATTTTCTTAAATCAATTTTCAATCTTATGTCCATGGGAGGCCTCGCAAGGGTATCTGGACATAGAAAAGCCGAACACGAATTGACGGCTTAATCGGGAAGATAGTAACTTACCGGTTTACTCTTACCGTGTTGTCTGCTTTAAGACGCTTCGGTAATGAGAACGGCTAGTGCAGCTGCGAAACCCTGTCAAGGAGATTCTTTAGAATTCTACCCGATCACAGGAAGTATTTATACTGATTAACGAGGAACTGTGGTTATTACAACCGTATTCGACGAAGTGACAAACTAACTTTCGTCCATACATGTTGATTATTACTAACCCTTTCATGCAGGTAATCCCAATGGTCGCAGCTATTGGATCAAGACAAGTCAAGATTCAAAGCCACATGCTCATACTTGACCAACAAAATTAAAGACATCATGAAAGCTCAAGTACATGTTTCAAGACTTCCGCTACTCTGATACCGTACGTCTTTCTTATAGTGATGAAGTATTAAAGTCAAAGAATTTTAAAGAAGTTTCTGTCACTCTGATATCGAACCTATTTCTCGAAATGACGAAGTGTTATAGTTAAAGAATTTCAAGAAAGATGTCTTATTCAAGCTTTCAAGACCAAGAAACAACAACAGTATGTGCATGTCAGTCCAAAAGTCACAAGTGCACAAGACAGAAACAAGATCACAAGATGATGATAAGAGATTATGCTTGGTTGATGATCTCAAAGAAGTTCAACTTTACATACAAGTCAAGCTTAACGGAACAAGCTCAAGCCTAAAGTCAAAGATCACTACATTATGTTCACAAGATGAAGTCAAGAAAACAAGTCTGCGAGCACAAGACTGAAGACAGAGCATAGTATGCTACGTTTAAGTTTTTGTAAAATAGAGTGACCTCCCTTAGGGGGGAGATTGTTAGGATCACGAAAAGTATCGGTCACTTTTATTATATCGTTAGATAGCTCGTACAGTAATATTTGGAAACTAAGTAAGCTAAATAGGTCAAAGGCCCATGGAAAGCCTAGGGCACCTAAAAGCCCATCCGGCCTACTAAGTATATAAACCCTTTTCCATGCTACGGAAAGGGTGTTGGTTGTTTCATTTTTCACACATAATCTAATTTACTCTCTTTTACTTTCTCTCTCTAGGAAGTAACCTTCCACTCTCTTTCTCTCTCTAGATTTTCTTTATAGTTGTGTGTGTGTTTAAGGATTATTTATATTCTTCATAGTATGCAAGTATCTAGAGAAAGTTAAAGAATGTAAAAATCTTGAAATGGAGCTCTCCAAGAGTAAAACACAACAAACAGACAGACGTTTTGCAAATCTAGAACAACATTGTATTGAACTTGAACTTGCTTTGCAAAATGAAAAGGAAAATAATGTTTGTGAAAACTCTTGGGTAAAGCAGTTTTTGACATCAGGTAATAATGAAAAAGATTTGAAAGAACAAAATGATTCCCTGATTGTTGAACTCAACCATAAAATGCTTGAAACAAATGACTTGAGAGCTCAGTTCAAGACATGATACTTGCAAACGCTGAAATGCGTGAAAAAATGAAACAGTTGAAAGGAAAATCTGTAGAAACTAAGTTTGAAAAACCATCGGTTATTCGTCAACCAAACATGATTAAATCTTAAAAACCATTCGTTTTGGGTAGACCGACTCCATTTGCAAATTTACTTGCGAAAAGAGTTTTTTCAACAACAAAGTCAAGGTCTGTTCCCAAGACTAATGTGAAACAGGATTTTCCAAATCCAGTCACTCCACAGATTATGCCTGAAAAAAAGGAAATAGAGTTCAAAAGAACACAAATGTTTTAGCACCAGGAATGTTTAAGATAAACACTAGGCCAGTACAAAACTAGAACACATTAGTTACATCAAGACAATACGAGAACTAACCCACACATGTCTATTTCTACAAGACTAAATCACACTACTAGCGTTAGAAGACCACAACTTAAGAGCAATGGATTGAAAGATAAGGTCTTGCCAAACAATAGTGAAGTGAAGAATAAGTTGATGAATGTAGAAGAACACCGTAGGATTTTTAAGTTTTCAAATTATACAAAGTCTGTAACTGCGTGTAATGACAGTTTAAATGCTTCGACTTCGAATGTTAACTTTGTATGTGCGACTTGTGGCAAATGTATTTTAAATGATAATCATGATGCTTGTGTTCTATCTTATATCAATGATGTGCATTCTAGAACTAAGAAGCCTTTAGCAGTGCCAATTAGTACTAGTGAACCCAAACAAATAGTGAATCGATCTGTTGCAACACCCCATAAGAAAACAGTTGCATCAGACTTCACTATCTGGAAATATAAAAGTAGAGTAAGGATGCTTTATGATAATGTTAACAAGACATGTAAATGGTGGTACACAAATATCACTCCACCAGGATACAAATGGAAACCTAAGCCTAGGACTAAAAGTATGAATACGAGTGTTAGCACCGATTTAGATAATGCATCTAGGTTAACTAATACCTCAAAACCCACAAATGCTAAGGGATCCAATTTTTCTAACTCTACATTGTCTTCTAATATTTTTACAGTTAATAGAAATCATCCTATTCGTCGTCGACTCTGGGTGCTCAGAGCACATGACGGGGAATCGCAAGCTTCTAATTAATTTCTTGGAAATTTTTCTTAGAACAGTGTGGTTCAGCAACGATTAGTTTGCACCTATTATGGGATATGGAGATTTGGTTCAAGGAATTGTCACAATCAAGCGGGTTTATTACATCGAAGGACTTAATCACAGTCTTTTCTCAGTTGGTCAATTTTGCGATGCGAATTTGGAGGTAGCTTTCAGAAAGTGAACATGTTTCATTTGATATCTTCAATGAACGATTTACTCACCGGTAATCGTGGATTCGATCTCTACACAATTGAATTACAAGAATCGTCTTTTCATACTCCAATGCTTTATGGCCAAAGCTTCATCAAGTCAAGCATGGTTATGGCATCGTCGTCTCTCACATTTGAACTTCGACACCATCAACTTGTTTTCTAAGAAAAATATTGTAAAAGGCCTCCCTCAATTGAAATTCGTCAAAGATCATTTAGGTTCTTCTAGTGAGCTGGGTAAAGCTAAGCGAAGTATCTTTAAGTCAAAAACTATGCCAAGTCAAAAGGACGATTACACCTACTACACATAGACTAGTCAGGAACACCGGCTTGGACTTTAAGCTAATATTGTCCATGTTTAGGGCCAAAAGCCCAACAAAGCCAAGCTCGGTCCATGAAAGTTTACCCTAGGTGTCTCACTTAGCTAGAGTGCTTATATATACCCTTCTCCTCATGTAGAAAAGGGGTTGGATGGTTGTGTTTCATTTTGGTAAGAAAAGAATACTTTATTCCGTTCACTCTCCTTCTTCTCTCTACTTTGTCTCTCTACAGCAGACACATTTAAAAATATGTAGAGAGGACATAAAACAACAACCGACATAATAACAATAACCTCCACAAACCATGTTAAAGCACCAGACACGTTTAAAGACAACACATAGCCGACAGCTCAAATCTGCAAGAATGTATCAAACAAAGAGGAAAGACACGCCATGGTTGCATTTGTATATTTGCCAAGCCATGGTTGCATTTGTATAAATGCTATGCCAAGATACTGTTATTCTCAAACTTTGAATGACCTTTATCAAACATTAAAGACACTACAGATTTATCCTCATCGCCATTTAAACATGTCCAATACTGTTTAAGAAAAGAACATGTCGTTTATCATACAATAGCAAAGCAAACACGAACTAAAAATGCCCATGTGCATTGATGTTGGCCAACCAAAGCAATGATATACAATAGCGAAGCAAATGACAACGTCTTGAAGGGACCAAAAACGACGTCGTTTTGCTTTGTTAAACGACATTTTTGGGTTTTTAGCCTTTTCTTAAATATTATTCGTAAAGGTTGTTTCCACCAAACATCATGTATAAGACATAAGTTTACGCAACCTGTTCACAAGAAAACCAGAAATGAAAAGCCAACTCACAATTGTAACAATAGGAAAATGACATCCATTTACCATTCTTTATCCAAACAATTTGAACTATGCAAAGGCTCAGATCTGCAAGGATATATCATAACAAAGAGGAAAGACCTGCCATGGTTGCATCATCACAGATGCCCTGCCAAGATACGATTATTCTCAAACTTTGAAAGATTTCCCTCAGACAATTGATATACTACAAATCTATCATCACCGCCTATAGAACGCAACAATATTCAAACATAAAACCTTTTTATAACTTCCATACTTAAAAGGTGAATATGAAATAAAAACATTACTTATCAACAATTTTTCAAAACCACAACGGACATGAAACATATCCCTAACTAAACAAGCCTTTTTAACGATATTCAAAATATGCTCAACAATGATCTCGCAACACTAACTGGTAAAGCAAGAAACTAATCCTCAAAAAGCATCGAGGGTTCTTGATACAGTCTTAAGCTAATACGCAACAAAGCTTAAAATTATATAAAACACCCCAACGCTTTTTGAAAAACACTTACATCGGGAATTTCACACCAAAAAACAATCTCGTTTATAAAATCTTCAACCGGCGCGATCCTAAGCATTCCTAGATCAACAAAAACAAAATCAAAACATGTACACATATAATTTCAAACACCAAACGCCACACCTAAATGACATAATATTATCTGGAAAAAAACACATCATTTAATTAACAGTACGTCCAAAACAGTCCTTCGTAGGCCAAAATTCGAACAACATTCAGCTTTTTATAACATTTATGCTCAGGTTTTATACTGGCTGCAAAACACGACTACTGTTTTCTGCCACAATAAATCTACAAGCCACCGGAATATAATGTTGGACTGCAAAAAACACAGTGGCATCTAATATCGTCCAATTTTTTCCACGCCAGAACCACGACCCACCAGAGCACTGATCTATCACGGCCAACCAAGTATCGCAGAAAATTAGACCGGCAAAAAACCATGTCATTTTGTAAACATCCAATCTTAAATGGTCCAACAAAAACCCAAAATGACATCTTTTTTTACGACCATGATATGAATGCTTTATTTATATTCCAAGTTGTGAAGCTACATGTTGGCTACAAAACCCGATCACATTCATGCTGGCTAGTGAAAACGTTTGCAATTTCCGCCATCCACTTTTCCACGCAGCCAAATATACAATTCACCGGATAACCAAATCATCACAGCCAAGGAAGCATCATCATAACCTGATCTATAAAATACCCAAAACTCACAAAAACACTAATCGGGACAATTATTTCAAGACAACACATGCACATTTTATATTATATACGTGTTTTTGATAACCCAAAACTCACTTTACTAGGTAGTACAAATACATGACATAACCACTAACAACTAATTGAACCAAAAACATTAAAATGATAACCAAATAAATCCAAACAAATCTCAAACTACAACATGCAACAATCACATCCAAATCAGATCTACAAATGGTTGAAAAAAATACAACATCAAAAACTTTACGTTAACAGCCAAAATTGAACAAAAACCCTAAAACTTATGATGCGTATTTAGATCAGGTTTTAGATTTATATTAACTCGACTACCTATGATCTACTAATGCACTAACGGGCAGAGAATTCGATCATTTATAGTGTAGGTTTTGGTAAATCCGAGGTCGTCCCAAGAGCTAAGTGAGCGGTCTAAAATCTGAATATTAAATGTCACGATTTGAAAATGGGTTTAAGTAATTAAGGGAAAGAAAATAAATAACTGGAATTGAAAAGGAATTAACTTATCAAGGGAGAAAGCGTATTAACCTAGTTATTTCAATATTAGCGCATTGATCCCATTTCCTAGTGCAATGTCTAACTCTTGTTTTATGTAGTGATTCTAATATCATTAGGTCTGACTTGTGTTCGTAACCTAACCTGTCACGCCCCTAAAATCACAGCGAAAGATAACGGGTCATGACTATCATAGCATAAAGTTACAAGTTATAAAGAACGAACTCTATATGAGTCGTTAAAAAAACAACGTTTGATTTCATTAAAAATTTGAATAAAAGGACATGGTTTTTAAGAGTTTCACATCGTAATTAAATAAAAGTTTTATTACACAATCAAACGTTAAAGTTCATGCAAGAAAATCTTCAATATGATGAGACCACAAATGGGTGACTCTAGCATGATGCTCCAATGTGCTATCCATGATAATGCAATTTAAGGACCTGAGAAATACATGCTAAAACGGTCAACATAAAGTTGGTGAGATCATAGGTTTAAGTAAATAGTAACGTAGACCACAAGATTTTTGTGACTATTGTAACACATATAATATCATGAAAAGTATTACTATTGCACTAAGCTCATGACACCAAAGCCTTAATAGTTTGTTTGTTTGTTGTTGCCCCAATAGATGTCCATCCCAAGACACCTGGAGTAGTGAGTACCTCAAATGAAATGCATCCGTTTGGCTTCCATGAAAGTAAGCGCTACAAACCCGGACGAGGGTGTCAACCCCAATAGATCTATTCACAATATCCGTGCTTACTATGTAACTAACGGTTCATGGTAGTGGGGACTTAACGGGATAACGTGGTAACTTAGGCAATCCATAAAAGTTTTAAGTACTTGTGTCCATAAGTAAAACGAGAATGTATTTTCACCCAAAGTAGTTCAAAACGAGTATAAAACAAGTAAAGTAGGGGCTATGAAATCACCTCAACAAGTAGTGAGGGGAATAAAATATGCAAGCTTTAATGAAACAATTTGTCCTAACCGCGACCTAATTCAATAAGATGCCTTAGGAACATAACGATACGTTTTGTGTACATCTGAGTTTTAGAAAGTATGACATTGAGGAGGTTGTAACCATATGCGAGAGGTCTCTGGTTCGAGTCTCTCGGTGAGGGTTTTCCTTTAAGGTGGGAATATGTACGGTTCTGCCTCATAGATACGTCGATTCGAGGCTGGCAGGGACTACCTTCTGGGTATGTACTATGGAATCGAATCACTAATTATTATTTGAGGCTGGCAGGGACTACCTTCTGGGTAAGTACTGTGGAATCGAATAACTAACTTAGTAAATGTACTAACTCGGCGTTCAAAAAAAGACTTTATGTTAGAGTTTTATAAAGTTTCACATGTGAAACCCTTAGAAAAATAAACAAACATAACTTTTATACCAGGGCTGTCAAAACAGTGGTTGTCCAAGTTGTTTACCCAACTTCAAACAACCATAACTCGCTCAATTCTCAACATATTTCAACGAAATAAATTCCCACACTTATCCCTATGTCTTAGCTTTCAAACCGATATAATTACAACTCTTGATTCAAAGTTTAAGGCACCCAAACTGCTATTACAAGTCACATAGGTTAGCATTTATAGTTGTTTAACAAGTTTTCGTATCACTTTGTTTTAAAATACCAAACAAAATCCATAATTCACAAAACCTATGTAGAAATATTCCTAAGACATTAAAGTATCTTGTGGTTAAAATAGATTTTCCAAAAGTATTTAATAAGATGGTTTAAACTATCTCACAAGATGACCCATTTTCTGGATAGAAAACCCTAGTTTCTTAAACAAGTTTAAATCAACTTCTAACACAACAAATCTATAAACGTGGTATGAAAACAATGAATGATAAGTTAAATAAGTGTAAAATAAGTTTCATGAGACACTTACACGAAATTATAATGCGTTTGGTGGTCATAAAGTGCACTAAAATCAACTCGAAGCTTAGAAAATCCTAGTTTTGCAATACCAAACCCTAACAACTCTTTAGCAACCCTTAATGCAACACTTAACCTTCTTAGAACTATTGAATATGGCTGAGATAAGAGAGTATTTTAAGCGTATTTTGTGTGTGTTAGGTAGTGAATGAAGGGTTTAATTTATAGCAAAAGAAATGGCATGGTCAAAAAAGGCTTTACTGTAAAATATTGACTTGAATCCATAAAGTAGAGTTTGAGTATGCACGAGGAGGAGAAAGGAGCATTGAGCGTGGGTTTATGGTATCGAGGAGGGGGGATAAGACCCTTTGAGAAGACTTGGCAATGTGTTGGAGAATAAGTTCAAGTTATACATGGTTTTAGGGTAAGTGGGAACACAAAAGGAAAGCAAGTGTTAGGGTTTCCTTTTTGGGAGGGGAGGTTGGTTAGGTATGGAAAGGAGGGGGGAGGGAAACGATTTTTGAAAGTGTAAAATACTTGTAGTATTATTATCTTAAAGGTGGTGAGGGTATTTGGTATGTTGTGCATGCATGCATGAAGTAAAATGCAAGAATCTAAAGACTTGTGTAAAATTGGTAAAACTAAAAAATGCATATGATTATGAAATCATGCTCATGAGGATGTTAATATGCTTGCTTAACGTAGACTAAAATTAGTCTAGTGACGATATACATTCAAAGATGTTTCTTGTTACGCAGGATAACCTAACGGTTATACATAAAAACTATTATTTACTTGTTTAAAATAAAACGTTCAAGTTAATGAATAAATGTTAACCAGAAATTTGTCAGTTGTCACATAACCTATAATTCCTATGATCTCAACCCCGTTGTATACGGAAATTGGGTATCTAATTCATAGTCATTAAACCCCAACTACCTAAAAGACTTGCCTAATGTCAACAATCTCACTTCTCGACATTAAAACCCTTTATTAGGTGCTAACTAACCATAGGTCTACTTGTGCTTCTTAAGTAGGTAATCTAGAGCAGGCGGTGAAATAGACAATCCCTACAATTAAGATAGTTGCTAACCTATTCCAATTAACCTTACAAATCAACAAGCTCGAGAGTTACTCCACTAAATACCGAGTTCTAGTTCGAGGTTGAACCAACCTAACGGCGCTTACGTTTTTTCTGGTACAAAGCTAAATACCAAGTCCTTCTTCGGGTACAACCAAACCCATTATGTTTTATGGCCCAACATAACAAACCTTTTGTTTTATGGCCTAAACACATAAACTATCTAATCTATAATTTGGTGATACAAAGTGTGGTGTAGTAATGATACAAGAATGATCCAAGACACAAATGTCTAGTGGATATGAATGCCTAATTCAAATGAACTTCCTTTAATAAGAAGCCTTTAATGGATGAAGATCACAGGTCCCTAAGCTTGCTGTGGTAGATCTCCATATGTCTATACTTTTAGTGGATAAGGATGGCAAAATCTATAGGATTTCTTTGGTAGATTATCAAGGAAGTATGCTTACAACAAATAAAAGTTAGAAGCACTATGATCAATGGTTAGTGAGGGTTTTAATGACATGCGAAAGTATGGTTTTACATTGTGAATGATTGGTGTTAATGGTGACTCTAATGGATGCTAAGGTATGCTAAAAACTATGAAAAATGCAGTGGTTAAATGTGTAAAAACGGGGGTGCAAATGGTTTTTATTTATAAGAAAAAATCCCATACTACCCATGGATCCCAAGGATCACTTTGAAAAGGATCCGTGCTTTATAAAAAAGGGATTCGTGGTCTGTAAGACTCAATCTTTCAAAAGATCTTTGACAAGATATTTTACATTCACATTCACATTCATCCAAAATATATACAAGTTCTTTCCATATTTGAAAATTATTTTGATGTGACAATACATGAAAGTCGAACTTTGTGATGTCACTCATGAGGTAAAAATCACAATATATACTTGAAAAGGTAAGTTACTTGTGTTTAAAAAATATGCAAAGTAGAAGTACATTTGGTTATCTTGCAAATATAAAATGTGTAAGTAATCCTCACTTGTTGACTTATAAAAATGTATAAGTAACTTTGTAGATTACTTACAAAATAAAATGTGCAATTTAACTATTGTATACTTGCTAAAAATAAAATGTACAAGTGAATTGTTTAAAGTGAATGTGTAGTCACTTGTAAAAATAAAATGTGTAGTTTCTTGTGAAAGTAACTTGATAAAAATGTGTAGACTCAAATATGTATGTAAACTTTAAAGCTTAAGTATGTTAGCTAGTTTACATAAACTAATGTAAAATGTATGACTTTAATCTAAAATGTTGTTTAACCATTCTCAAGGGTTTGTTAAATAGTTTGATCATAATGTAACATGACAAACATATTCTAAACTGTGTTGTAGCATACGAGGACTCGAGGAGTTGAGAGGTGTTGATGATTGTTGTTGAGACAAAATATGATAACTAGTAACTTGTACATTTTACGTTATGTATTACAAGTTACATGTTTGTCATCAACAAAACACACGAGACTGTACAGATTAAATATCGTAATATTTGCACTAACATAAATGTAGCAAAGAAATAAAAAAACATCACATACATGCAACAAACGATCGATGGTTGCCGTTCCAAATCGGATTACCCTATATGTGTGTGTTGATCTTTCATCGTATGGGTGTGAGTTTTTTTTTGTCCGGCTTTTTTGGTGCGCTATATAGCACCTGATCAAAACGACGTCGTTTAGGTGTTTCATTTTATGAAACGACACCGACGAGGGAAAAACGAAATTAGTCCACACTCTAGCCCGACCCAACCCAAGTATCAAACGACGTCGTTTTTGCCCATTCAAAACGTTGTCGTTTGCTTCACTATTGTATATAAGGGTAATGCTTAATTTTCAATCTCTTAGTCAATGTAAGAAAAATGATTCCTACATAATATGTAATGTAGACATACAAGATAATAACCAAAATTTAAACAATTTATTTCAAAAATCTTAAAAATTAATATTATTTCATTTGAGATCGGTTTTGCTTCATATATAAATTTTAAAAAATTTCAATTCTTAAATTTTTAGGTTTATAAAAATCATTTCATAATAAATTTCAATTGTGACGCGTACGGGAGCAAAAACATCGAGCTAGAAAATAAAGTGCCATACAATAATATAAGAGCGTGTAAGAATCGTGTTGTATGTAACGAGAAGACAATATTAAAATATTAAAAAAATAATGATAATTTTAACACTACGACACAAAAGCAATTTTTTCTATTAGAATTACACAAGTCTAACCAAAACTAGTATAAACTTCTTTAAGCTTAGGGGGCGTTTGGTATCCACTTTTGATTGGGTTTCAACTTGAAATGATATTAGTATGACGTTTGGTACGCATAAAGAGCTCCAAGGGTTTGGCTTTAATGCTAAAAATTCTAGCATACACAAATCCAAAAAAATGGCAAGATTTACAAAAGTTATTACTGTCATTTTTTTTTTCTAAATCGTGGGCCCCTATTTAATTTCAAACACTCGTTTTACTTTAAAACGTATTATATATTAATAAAATTTATTATTTTTATTTTATATATTTATAAAATAATAATATTACACCATTATATATTTTTTCTTTCCTATTTTTATTCTTTAAAACTTACATCAAATCCAAATCAAAATCCAAATCAAAATCCAATTCCCTTAACAAACTAAACGGCATATCTTTACTCTTTTAGTCAACAACAGTGAATGGGACCCACTTATCACTTGCTCCTCCTACTGCTCTCTACCTCTCTCGCGACCATGACATTTTATAACATCTTTTCCACAATATTTAATCCAATTAAACACTCTCTTTTTTACTCTGCTTTATCACAAATCACACCACTTTTCTGTCAAATAAAAATCTGTCATTTGCATTCTTTAAGGGAAAATCACAAAAATAATCCAAATTACAAACTTCAATTCACAAAATAACACCACCTTTATAGCCAAAATGCCAAAATACCATAAAAAAACTCGTAAATTTTCTCGACCTTTTGCGAATTGAGAAAAAAATAATCGAAATTTTTTTTGATATTTTTTATTAAAAAAATAATCGCAAATATATCTCAAAATTTGCGATTTTTTTATCTAAAATTTGCGATTTTTTTTCAAAATTTGCGATTTTTTTACACTTTTTTTTTTTTTTTTTTTTTTTTTTTAAAAAATTTGCGATTTTTTTTATTTTATCTAAATTTGCGATTTTTTTACTCTTAATTTTTTAAAATTGGCGATTTTTTTCTAAAAATTATCAAATTTTTCGATTTTTTGTTCTCAATTCGCAATCGCGACCATGACATTTTATAACATCTTTTCCACAATATTTAATCCAATTAAACACTCTCTTTTTTACTCTGCTTTATCACAAATCACACCACTTTTCTGTCAAATAAAAATCTGTCATTCGCATTCTTTAATCACATAAGATTATACCCTTTTAACATTCCTAGAATGTACCATTAAAAAACTAAATCAATCTTAAACATAATATTCCTTTGATATTTATTATTTTTGGAAACAAAAACAAACTATCACACAATTATTGCTCATTGTCACTTTCACTTAAAACCCATTAAAAACCATTAATATTTACCTATAAAAAACAGTGATATAATTAGGGGTTTGATCTTTCATGATCTTTGTTTATTTCTGCATAAATATGAATGTGTATTATGTATAAGTTTTAGTGTTTAATTTTCAGAAATTGTGAGCTAAAAATGGAGCTAAATAAAGAGAAGCTTGTCAGGTTAGTGTTGATCTAACTTTTTTTGTAAAAAAAGATTTTGGATTTTGGGTTTATTGGGGATGAAATGAAGTGGGCGTTGATCAAAATTTGATCTTTTTAATGTTTGTGTGTGTTAGTTAAGATTTATGATGTTGATATGAATATATGCTTTTTTGTATGGTGGAACATGGTGTTGTTGGTTGGTTGGTTTGCAAAGTGTGTGTGTATAGGCCTACCAACATAAAGATTTAGTAGCTTCAGTTAGCTAACTAATGACACTAGGTAAAAAAGTTAAAAAAAAAAAAGTTTCTGGGTAGTGTTGGAAAGAATGGAAATTAAAGCATAGTTATGGATTTTAAGTTAAATTTGCAGGTTTTATGCTAATGGCAAGCAAAAGAATGATAATTTATGGGGAAAAGCTGAGCCTTTACACCTTGAAAAATCGGCGTCTGGGTATAACGGGCCTTCCTCGTTACTGAAATCCAATTTCGGGTTACCAATTAAGGGAAAGGTAAACGGCGTTGGCACTACTAAGCATGGTACAAGTAATTTATTTCCTGAGGACCATGAACCATGGCAAAAGCGGATACTTGATCCGGGTAGTGAGATTGTGTTGCAGTGGAACCGGATTTTCATTGTGTCATGTTTGCTGGCGTTATTTATCGATCCATTGTATTTTTATTTACCTGGTGTAGTAGAAGACCAAGACTCCTTTTGTGTTAGGACAGATTTGAATCTGAGGATTATTGTGACTACTTTCCGTACTTTAGCGGATTTATTTTATATGTTACATGTTGCAATTAAGTTTAGGACAGCTTATGTTGCTCCTAGCTCTCGGGTGTTTGGAAGGGGTGAACTTGTTATGGATCCTGAAAAGATTGCTAGAAGATATATTAGAACCGACTTTTTTATCGATCTTATTGCAACACTTCCTCTCCCTCAGGTGTTTTTCTTGTGCATATTTGGAATTTAACATCGTTTTATTGTGTTGCCTGTGTTTATAAATTTGGGATTGTTTTTCTGCAGATTGTCATCTGGTTCATCATACCTGCAACGAGGAATTCACGAGCTAATCATAATAATAATGCCCTTGCGTTGATTGTTTTACTACAATACATTCCAAGATTATATTTGATTTTTCCTTTAAGTTCGGAACTGGTGAAAGCAACTGGAGTTGTCACAAAAACTGCTTGGGCAGGGGCTGCGTATAATTTGATGCTGTACATGCTGGCTAGTCATGTATGCATATGTAAATTAAATACAACATTTTATAAGTGTCATCTTTCGGTTTCTTAACTTGAGACATGTTTTTCTTGCTAATTAGGTATTGGGTGCTGCTTGGTATTTGCTATCAATTGATCGACATTTGTCCTGCTGGAAGTCTATGTGCAGAGCAGAAAAACTGTGTAAAGCTACCTATCTTGATTGCAGCACCATTAATGTTATTGATAGGAAATCTTGGGCGAATGCGACCAATGTTTTTAATCAGTGCACAGCTGATGAGGATATGCCCTTCAACTTCAAGTATGGAATATTTGAGAGCGCAGTGCAGAAAAATGTCATATCCTCAAATTTCTTTCACAAATACTTCTATTGTTTGTGGTGGGGCTTACAACAACTAAGGTATGCCTTTCTCTTAACTTTAATAGATTATCTGTTTCGGGTGGGGACAGTAGGTAACTGGAGATCATGTATTGTTAAGTGGTATCTTAAAAGATGATAATTTAAACTCATGGAATCATTGGTCATTTTACCTCGTACTGATCATCATTTTGGCTATCCTACACCCTAAAACTATAATGGATCGATCAGTCCTTAGCTTCAGCTTTTATGTATCTGGACTGCGATAAGCTCCTAATCATATCCTTTAGGAGCGTTATATGTTTTCCACTTGGCCAACAAATTAAAGAAAGATTTTCGTAATTGATTCTGAAGATTATAAGTAAATGCTTCCTTGATAAATTTCTGAATGTGTATTGTTTATGGTTTCATTTTTTAACGGAAATTCTATTTAAACTTGTTCAAGGTTTCATAGCTTTCATGATAACATTGAGCTAATTTAGACGTGATAATATGTGCTCTTATCATATAACTTTAATGAATGAATAACAAAAGAAACAAACTCGTCTTGTGCGGTCTTCTCTTTGTTCCTTCTCGTGAGCCACTCATTTTGTTATCTACATAAGTGGCAGTTTTGCTATCTAAACGGCTCTTAAGCTTTTGGTTATACTTTAATAAGACCAATTCATTATTTTTTAAGCTCCAATCCATTTATACTTTTACCGAGGATTTAGAAAGAAAAATATAAGAAAGTTAACTAGAACCGATTTCTAATATATTCACTTAATCTATTAAACCTAAACCATCACTGAATGGCCTAGTGGTAAGACACCTAACCTTTTCACAAGAGTTCTAGGGTTCAAACCTCACTAGGTACACATTCGGGGTGACCAGGGAAAGGCCGTAAATGGTCACGGGGATACCTTGGTTAGGCCGCGTGCATCTGAGTCAAAGACTCGCCCTCCCCAGGACCTGAATAGGGAGAACCTGATCCGGTTACCCGTGTTATTAAACCTAAGGATATTTGTAGACCAGCATAAGCTTATATGATAGCAAGTTGTCGTAGAGATGGAGCCAGGGTCCCATACGACTCTACCATCCTTGAAACAAAAAAAAAATAAGCTTAAAAAAGTGAATCATTATGTGAAACAAATAATCAAATAAAATAAGTTGAATATCTCACCTCAAGACTTGGCGTTCTTTGATCTAATAACGATTTTCATGTAAAATAGTTTTCTATATGTCCAACCTCATATGTGATTCTGTCTTTCTTGAGCACTTGGAACCAATCGAGTTACACACTTGTAGGACCCAGTCATAATATTGTTATCAAACTCCAATTCCGGGTTCCCATGAAAATCCACTATATAAGCGACTGAATGCATTCAATAGACGCTAAACTGTGAGTCGTTTTGGTCATCAATGATTTTGAGAAGCCACATGCATTTATTTTCTTTCTTTATAAATGCTTTCACTATAGCTTCTTTTACTTTAGAAGTAGTTTTCTTATCTCAACAATCCTTATACCCTTTGCCTCTTTTGCTTACTTGGATAATTGCTACTCTTCTGAGATTAACATGCTTTTCTGATTGTGTCTTTCGCCTATTTAATACACTTTGAATTGAGATAGCATGTTGTGAATCTTGTTTAATATGATTTAGTACATTTCGAAGCATATCATACTAGATTCACATGTTAATTTCAAGTGAATCGAAGAGATGAATGATAAATTGAGAAGCATGTTCATCTGATAAGAGGTGGCTATCATCCAACCAGGCGTAAGTGGGCAAAGCTCGAGTTAAATTTTGGCTTATATGGGTGTGAGAGAAATTGAAGTGTATTCCACTAAGAATCATTAGGTTTAATCAGTCGATAGGATATATAATCGATCCTAGAATTTGTTGCTAGTTTTGGATTTTTTTTTCTTATATTTTCATTTTTATATATTGTGGATCTATCAAGTGGTGTAAGTATATGAAATGTTAACTTAGATGATAGTGATTGTTATTAGAGTGATAGACTCTTAGACTTGTTTAATACTTCCTATTTCGGTGTATCAAATATAATATTTACTATTATTATTTATTTTGAGTGCTGAATTCTATCATGTCCACTATATGCCGAAGTTAACTTGGCTACCTCACTTGGAGTCTAGCCTTTTTGCATCTCTCACCCCCCATTAGCCCCTAAGCATCACATGTCGTCTGTAGCTCACCTTTCCCTTTAACTACCTAAATTTACATATGGAGCTTGCCCTGCTTCCCATTCATGTTGGAGGTAACAATTGGGATTATGGGTGTTGGCGTTAAAAGGGAGGAACGTGCACGCTTCAGTTTGGTCATATCGGGAACTAAATGTTCGTCGAAGTAGTAAGCTGCTAATCTCTGTTCGACAATTCTTCAAACCAAACGGTCCAATTGATATACTAGGTTGGACCGGCGAAAACCTAATAATGTCGGATTGCGATATTTCCCTCAGTTATAACTTAGAGAGCACATCTATCCATTCATGCAATCATGCTCAATGAAAAAAATGAAAAGAAAATTAAAATAAATGAGACCTAGTTGGTAATAGGTATTCGATCCTTTGTAAGAGTTGGAGTGTTATTGGGTGAGGGCTCAAGAGAGTGAAGGGACTCGATCTATCACTCTCTAATCTCTACGACTCTACGCCGTGAGGCTACCACCAACTCACCAGATGTACTCATGTACCATCTCCAAGTTGACCTAGTGGTAAGGCGGCCTGAAGGTCTTAGAAAAGACCTATGTCAAACCTTGTTGGGTGAACATATTGGGATGGCCAGGCAAGAGTCCGGAAACGGCTACGGCAATGCCGGTTAGGCTGCCTACATCATGTCACCATAAGATCATTCATAAGTAAAATATAGCTCCTACTTGAAATCTAGGCTCCTTGATCTTCGGCAACCTAACTCTGTAAAACTGCATCTTTATAAGATGTGATACTTTTCATTAGGGGTGTGCACGGTTGGCTGAAACTGAGTGAACTGATCAAACTGAAGCTCTTTGCCCCAGATAGACATCTCCTAACTGACGGTCAGCTGACTTGAGAAGTTTGAAATTGAATTACTCAATAGTCGATATAGTTTATGGTCATACTTACAAACTTAATTATTTTGTCTAATCAGCCGAAGAACTGTATATCTTGAACTCTTTTAAAAATGATTGTAATCAGTGTGCTCATTACTTATAATTGTGTGTTTCGAGTGACAACTGTCTGAATCCCTTCTCCTTACTTTCAGTTTTTCCCTTCAGGATAGGTAAAACCATTAATCCATGTCCTTCAACCTCATAGTTAAACGTCGTGCTCTTTGGGATAGTAAAGCCAGACATTAGATGTTAGGTGTAACAGTAATACTAATCTTTACGTAAATTGAATTTTATGCTATTTTTCAGTTCATATGGACAGAACTTGTCAACGACCACATTCATAGGGGAAACATCATTTGCAATACTCATTGCAATTGTCGGTTTAGTTTTGTTTGCACACTTAATCGGCAATATGCAGGTATTTTAAAAACACTTCATCATTGATTTTCCTTTTAAGCTTATGAAATAAATATATTATGTTTCACTGGTTAAATATAAATGTTGTGGTGTGTGTAGACCTATCTCCAATCATTAACAATGAGACTTGAGGAATGGAGGCTTAGGCGAAGAGACACCGAAGAGTGGATGAGGCACCGTCAACTCCCTGAAGATTTAAGAAAACGTGTTCGACGTTTTGTACAATACAAATGGGTTGCAACACGAGGTGTACATGAAGAAGCTATCCTTCATGGTTTACCTGCTGATCTTCGTAGGGATATCCAACGCCACCTTTGTTTGGACCTTGTTCGTCGGGTATGCTTTTGTGTTTTGAAAGTGGTTATCTGATTACTAGGACTTGTTTGAATAAACAAAATCTGCATCTGATAATTTGATTAGGGGCCAAATAATCAGTTTTGGATAATTGACAAATCTAAATATTAACGTGTACAATGAAACTACATAATGGCCCCTTCTTTTAATTTAAATTGAGAGTTTACTCGATCCACATATCTCCTTTATTTTCACAAGAATGGTCATTTTATGTATTGATTTCTTAATAATCAAAATCTGCTAAGCCTCCAAATAGCATCTTATCTAAGTTACAACTTTAAAAATCACAAGCATGTCCAAACACCATCTCCTACAACCTGTTTTATTATAGTTGATTAGCTTATTCTGATTTATCATTGTCACATAAGCCACTTACGTAACTGTCTATCTTTATATCAACAATCTCTCAAACAACGTTGATGCATTCCTCAAGTGAATTTATCACAAGTTCACAACTTTTTGCCATTGTAGGTCCCGTTCTTCTCACAAATGGATGATCAATTACTCGATGCAATATGTGAGCGTCTCGTCTCTTCCTTGAGCACAGAAGGTGCATACATGGTTCGTGAAGGAGACCCTGTGACAGAAATGTTTTTCATAATCAGAGGCAGATTAGAAAGTTCCACGACAAACGGAGGGCGAACGGGCTTTTTCAATTCCATAATAATGAGGCCCGGAGACTTTTGCGGTGAAGAACTTCTTGCATGGGCTTTACATCCAAAGTCAACAGTCAACTTACCTTCTTCAACAAGAACCGTTAGATCACTTACAGAAGTTGAAGCTTTTGCTTTACGAGCTGAAGATTTAAAATTTGTTGCGAATCAGTTCAGAAGACTTCATAGCAAGAAATTGCAACATACTTTTAGGCATTATTCTCATCATTGGAGAACATGGGCTGCTTGTTTTATACAAGCTGCTTGGAGACGACATAAGAGAAGAACAATGGCGCGATACCTTTCAACAATGGAGTCTTTCGATGAGCACAATAAACAAGATGATGATGACTATGATCAAGATCAAGAAGAAGAACACGAAGATGAAGATGAACAAGCTCATGGTCCGACGGCTCAAGTGAAATCAAACCTTGGTATCACAATATTGGCTTCAAGATTTGCGGCAAACACAAGAAAAGTAGCTGCTCAGAGGCTTAAAAGCGGTGGTGGGTTGCCTAAATTGCGGAAACCTGATGAACCCGACTTTTCCGCTGAGCCAGATATCAGTTAGCTGGCTTTTTACGTGTCAGCTAAAGGATACACTTATACTTATCCACAATCTGGTTAGGTTGTTTTGAATCTACATTGCTTTTGGCCAAAATATGAAGTTATTTGCTAGCCGAGGGACTGGGATTCATAGTTCCATAGTTTTTGGGGATTAAGATGTATTTACAAATGTTGGATACCCTAAGTAGGTTTATATTTCCAGGTCTCTTTAATAGAAGAGTGAAAAGTTTGTAATATATGAGCATTATTGTAGCAAGCAACTGTAGAGCTCAAAGCTAGTACTGGCCTCTTCACAAAGATAGAGGCTAGAAGTTTAATTATACTTGTGTTGGTTAGCTTTTGGTCATTTTCTTTTCGCAAAAGTTTAATTGTGTTGATAGTATTTTGGAAGATCTGGTTTGTGTTACCAATTGGATGCATGGTTGTTGCAGTTTGCTTCATTAGGTTATTACTGGATCGAATTGATTGGGTCATTTACTCATTTTGCACAAATATGCAATCCAATCCTCATTTTGTCGTTTAATATCGGTATGAGCCTGAGACGTAAACTTTATTTATCTGTTGGTTTAGTTGTCGTTTGCTTTGTGAATTTGAAATTTTGAAATTCTAAATTCTAATCAATTCTTGAGAATTTAAACTTACGTGAATTTACAGAAATTCATAGTATTTTGAAATTTGTTATTATGTTTATTATTGCAATTTTTTCGGGAGTGACGGATAGGGGTGTAAAAAACCCGGCCCGGTCCCGAACCTGGATTAAGCCTACTCGGGTCGGATTACTATGGTCAAAAAATTTATTCAGGTTATTTGGGTTAACCCGAGTACCCTGAATACTAAATAGGGTCGGGTATCGGGTTGGAAATTTTTGGTAACTAGGGTTCGGGTCGGCCTGAATAAATACTCCATTTTTTAATATAAATTTTATAGATTGTTTATTTGAACGAGTAAAAGAAACAATTTTATTATATTTTACTCATATTCGGGTTGACTCGAACCCGAATGGACCCAACCCGAATTGACACGAACCCGACTAACTTGAATTCAAATAGGGTCGGGTTCGGGTATGAAATTTTTAACCTTGACTCGACTTTGACCCGACTTGAATTGACCCGAACCCGACCAACCCGACCTGACTAACACCCCTAGTGACGGATTTCTTTTGATTTAAAAAACAACAAAAAAATACAACAAAAAAGTCTATAAAAATGTTTTCAAGTAGGCATTCTAGTTCTCACTTTGTCAATCCATAAAATTTTAAATTCCTTTATTTGAGATACCAAACACAACATATAAGAAAATTAAAATGCTATGAAATTCTTTCAATGTACCCAACCAAACGCACCCGATAAGGTTATTTCATATTTCCCTCTCAAAACTTATCATATTCAGCAACCAATAACTACTAGTGTAATACCCGTGCGTTGCACGGGTCACGTGTAAAAAACCAATTAGTAAACATATAATCTTTAAAAACATATATCATCTATCAACAAAAATATAAAAAAAGCATTATAATTTATCAATGTAACATATAAGTCGAAATTCAAAGTAGAACATGCATGATTGAAGTTCAAAGTAGCCAACCTAAGACTATTATCGTTGATCAAAGTAAACATGAAGTTAAAAAATGAAAATAAATGTTTAAGGATGCATATAAAGACTAAAAGTGATCAACTCAAGCATCATCAACATGAACATCATCAACATGAACCTCATCAACTTGAGGATCACTAGCCACAACCTCATCAAATTGAGGCTCATTAACCACAACCTCATCAACCTCACTCTCATCAACTTGAGAGTTCTCTTACAATGTTGCTGGGGGAAAATGTTGTGTAGGCAACTGATGGTTATACTCTTACAATGTCGCTTGGTTACAACAGTGAGCTATTTTGTGAAGTTTGTAGTGATAGTGACAGACCATAGATGTATGAAGATAGATTTAGGTATGTAGTCTGGATATGTTGTGTTAGCTGTATTACGATGTACGGGCGAGTGTATAGTTTTTTTTATGTTGTATATGTGTTGAACTGTTGTCACCACTATTAAAGGGGTTTGATTAGCATATTATGCATGCTAATGAGCTTGTGTGAAACTGAAACTGACCCATTTTACAAACCGATCCATTTTAAGAAAGTGGTGTTTGGAAATAAGTTTCAAAATCCTATATAGTTGAAATGAATGAGTGTTTGGGAGTATAGTTATCATATGTATGGTGTGAAATGTTAACAATAACATGAAAAAATAGGTTAGTCGACGATGTTTTGTTAGATCAGATTCAGTAGGAGAGTGACCATTGATCAAATATTACCTTTCTTATTATAAAAATGGCTACATACAAAATATATGGGTAAAAGAACTGAAGTATTGTATTCAACTATTTTGTATGATGCAGTAGCAACATCTTTCCTATGTGATCAGGTAGATTTTGCATAACATCCCATAAATATATAGGGTCTTTAAAAAATGAACATTATGTATTCATGACTCTGCAAAACATAACTAACTAAACTATCACGCGAGACGTGGATCTACGAGACTATCATGAATTGACACAATAAAGATAATCAACTCAGTATCGACTTCAGTTCTAGATAGACTGAATATTCAATGAACATGTGAAAGATGATAGAATTATATTCCATAACATGGTTAACACATGCCCGGAATCTGCGACTACCAGTTACCCCCACACGAAAATTCTAGATCCTCAGCACTTCGCCCACCCACCGCGGCTTGTCCGCGTTTCTCCCTTAGGCGCTCCTGTGATATGACGGACTTATTACAGCAGACTCTTCAAAACAATAATAATATGCAGGAGCCGAAATACAGGACATGACAGAGGCGTATTACAAAATAATGTCCTTAAGCCAACTAAGTTTTAGTAGCTGGCATGGCCCTAGAAAAAAAAGCATCTCCTACTTCGAAACCATATAAGATCAGTAACTAAATAGCAAGTACAAATCTCTTGACATAGAAAAAACAGACGAAGATAGCAACAACCGACTTCAAATAAATATATTTCAGCAAAAATCATTATAATACTTGAAATGTAATTTTGATGCAATAAAGTTGTCCGTCACATGTTAAACATTAAGCTGGTTGTATGGACATCGACATCATCGATGACAATGACATCTTCCCATTTCTAGTTCTTCATGCTCTCTTCACGTTAGCGTTTCATTTGTGCAATGGTGGTCTCATTCACAAAGTTTGAAAGATTAAATAGGAAGGGGTTATTGTGTGCCATGATATCTAGTATAGCTTCTTTTGAGAATGATAGTGACTAATGATATTAAGAGTGACAACACTGAGGCTATGTTCCATTCTATATAGAGTCTGTATGTGAAAAATGGCGTCATTTTTGGAACTCAAAATAGGGAGAAAAATATTCAGAGTTTGTTGGGAGGATAGTGACAAGTGATATCCTTAAAGTTAAGAGTTGCAGTTATACCTTTTTATCCATATAATCCTTAACACAGCCGATGGTTGATAGCTACAAAATAGGCTATTTTTTATTTTCAATGATTGAGATTTAATAGTGAGAACATTTGGATGGCTGAGATTGAGTGTCATGTAATGTTTTTTTCTGCTACGTGGACAATAGAAAAGGGAATATGAGAAGATCCAATCAATGTACTAATGCTATGATTTTGTCGTAAGAATAATGGTTTAGGAGGAAAACTTATGACATGTTTGGAAAATCATTGTACATCGAAATTAGTATATAGGTTCCTATAAAAGTAGCGGTAGGTTATGCAATATGCATACTAATATCGTTTATTTCCTATTGCAACCTTAAAACTTGTGTAGAATATCATGAGTAAGGCGGAGGTTGTTTCGTTTCTTTCGAACGCTTAAAGCGAAAATACGATTTAAGAATTTCAGATATCTAAAATTTCGGATAAAGGTTTTGCGTATCCGAATATCCAAAAATTAAGTATTCAAAAAAAAATTATTTTGTAAAACTTTTATATGAGTTCTAAAGTGAAAATTCATATATCTCAATTTTCAAATCACTTTCAATCAGAATTTTAAATATTCGAATATGGTCTAACAACAACACTTAGACATTTCTTTTAGTAACGACTGCAACAACAACTTAGCTGTCGTTTGTTTGGTGGGTTTTGACACAAAGGCAAAAAATGGTTATATGAGTAGGATTTGACTTCTTTCATTATGGATCTCATCAACATCTCTCTATCTCTTATTTAAATTTGAAAGGTGATATGCACACCACACAAAGTGATGTGCACACCACAAAATTACATGTGTGATTCATATGGTACAACACTACATATGCATTTTTGTGGTGTGCATATCAACATCTTTTAAATTTTCATTTCTCCCACTTACTTTATCTATTAAAATAATACTTTTAATCGTAAATTTAATTAAAGCAAATAGTTACAAATCCTAAACAAAACCTAAATTCTAAACTAAATACAAATTCTATTATAAACCCACTTATAAACCAAATGAACCCTTAATTATAGTGTTTGGGATACAACAGTAAACATAAAAACTAGACAACACGACCGAAACTTTTTTATTATCTTCAATGGAGCTAATCTTTATTCTATCCTTAATTCTGACTATTTCCTTTGAAGCATCGAATTTATATATGCCACCTTTAATAGATAAACCCATAAGTAGAAACTCAAGCATTACTCGTATTAAGAATAAACACTTTTAAATATATGTGCAACTATGCATAAGATGTACCAGCTATGCTTTTGAGCTCCATCAATGAACTTGGTAGCTTAATAACCTCTCTATCTAAATACAATTATTTTGTGGGAAACCCTTTATATATAAAAACCCTAGTAACAAAAGGCCCTTGTGAAATTCGGTGCCCCGGCCTCATCCATCAAAGGGGTTTTTCCTTTTGAGTCTTTGAGCTTCTTATGACGTTGTGAAGTTACAATCAATGTTTCAAAACGCTTGCATAATGTTCAGTTACAAAGCGTTTATGTGATACTCTATCGTATATAATCTATAATTCGTAGTAATAAAATGAACATTATAACAAAATGTTTTTTATTATTGATACTTGTATAATTAGATAATCGATTGGTCTGAGTCAATGGCAAAAGTTGTTAAAAATAAAGAAATGTTCTACTTGTAAGCACTATTATAAAGTGCAGGGACTAAATATGTTAAGTAAGGAAAGTTTAGTCAACAAGCTAACCAAGGGCTATAAATAGTTTTTATGCCATGGTTAGATGTAACAACTTCATTTAATCAAAAGGCAAGTTAGGTAATTCTCTCTCTAAACACACACACTAATTACACCTTGATCTTCGCACACTAATCATCAATCAAGATCTATTGTTTAATATGTGATATCAAAAGCCAATGATTGCGGATTAGTGTTTATTTTAGTGTTTGATTGTGTTTGTGAGATTGAGATTTTGCTTATTTGTGCTTATTACGTTTCTGAGTTTATTAGAGTGCTTATTCATTCATATCAGTTTCTAGTTGCTTAATACAGTTTCTGATTATTAATGTCAAATTTGCTGATTATTGATTTTTAGGTCAAATTTTCTAGTCAAACTGAATATTTTTCTGCTTTCAAAACGCGTTTTCCATTAACGCCTTTTTCTGTACAACATTTTACAATCATTTTTTTTGGAACAAGTTTGATAGTATTGCAGTCAACGCGTTTTTAGATTCACACATTTTTTTAGTATAGTTTCTAGCAGGCGAACCACAGATTCATCCAAGCGAACATTGGGTTTGAATTGCTCAGGTAAACCTTGACAATCGGTTATATCCAAACCATACACCGATCTAACTTTGAAGACAACCGATCAAGACAACCGAACGAGACAACCGATCTATCACATCTATCGAGACAACCGAACGAGAAAATTGATCGAAACAACCGAACGAGTCAACCGATCTAGATCACCGATCGAGACAGCAGATCTAACCATTTTATAAAACAAAACTATACTATTTTTTACACATATCTAATAAAAAAAAACAAAAAAAAACAAAAAACAAAAAACAAGCATACGAGACACATTACAAGATCTCGGTATGGTTTATATTTCGTGTCTCTTATGAGATTTCAAATTTCGTCGCATCACGAAATCAACCAACCTTTCATAGATCAATATTGAAGCATTCACTTCATTTTCTTTTCGAAATCGTAAAAGGAAAGACAAGAACAAGAGTGTTCAAGACCTTCTTTTGTTTCGATTTAAAACAAGAACAAAAACGCAAAACATAAATTAAATAAACCTACCGTAGCTCTGATGTTCTTCGAATAAAAAAAATCAACTGGGTTTCGTTTGTGCTTGTTTCATTTGTGTTTGTGTTTGTCTTCGTGGGTTTAGTCGGTTCGAGCAAGAATCAAGTTTTATGGTTTGTGTGTCGAGTAAAACTAAACAGAAAGTGAGATCTATAGCAAGAAAAACGGATTTAACTAGCATGAAAGAAATCATTTATGTCTGTGTCGTGTGGTTGTGAGTTATCAAAAAGATAAGATAGGCTTGCAATTTGTTTTGGTAACAGGGAGATTTGGGATTGTGTTGTTGTGGTTTTGTTTATCAAAGAAAAGAAAGATTGATAGAAAAAAAATTGTTGGTAACTATTGTTGTTATCAAAGAAAGAAAAGAGAGTGGCGTATTTTTTATGCTGAATTGATTTTTAGGGTTAGGGTGAATTGTAAGTAAGCAAGGGTTATTATACCCCGTCTCTAAATAAGTGTCCACTATTGACTTTTGAAGTCATTCTTTTGCAACTTTGACCTTAGTTATTTCTTTTTGTGTTATATAATAGTTGATGTAAAATATATGAGTAGATTGGGTTTTAAATGTATTTTCATTGATATAGTTTTCATTAAGTATTATATAATATAAACAAAATAATTTAAAGTCAAAGTTGATGGAAAAAGACTCTAAAAGTCAAAAGTGGACACTTATTTAAGGACGGAGGGAGTAAGTGAGAGTTAGTAGGTATAAAATTTGATGGGCTTGAGCTTTTAGTTTACCACTTTACCGAAAACCAAAAGAAATAGTGGGCCGGGTTAATTCTGTTAAACTTTGCGACGATTATTTTTTTTGGATAAAAAGTAACCACGTGGGATGATTTTTATACACATGAAATTTTTGACGTTGAACTTTTGTTATAACTTTAAGTTATAATTTTAATAGCGGGACGATAATCCGTGATTGATTAGAATTTTGGGTAGAATTTTAATTGAGCTTAAATAGTTTTTTAGTAAAAACATTTTTTTAGTAGAGACAATTTTTTTTAGTATACGGATTTTTTTTTTCTTGCGAATTAAATAACTTTTGTTTGCGCAAGTTAGTTTGTTTGTGCGCGCTTGTCGGGATTATTCGTTGAGCATCGAGATTTTTTTGTTTGAGACAAGATGAGTCGAGACGTGATTACGGTTGGTTCGACAATGCGGATTCCGTTGTTATATCGGGGTGAATACTCTTAGTATACTCTTATGGACGAGTAACAGTGTTTATGTCGGATACGAGCGACAAAGTTTCGTCGCGTTCCAGTTGTAACGAAGTCTTAGTTCGTACGTTAGTAATCATGATTAAATTAGTAATCTAGTCAGGCCCAAGGCCCGATGGCGTGGCCACAACTAAGTCCCATGGCACGTACCGTATGTATAGGTTCTGATATATATCCCCCTCCCTATCTGAAGGATAGGTTGGTTGTTCCATTTCATACATTTCATTTATACATTCATCCATTTTCCATCCAATTTCTCTCTAACATCACAACCCGTATCTCACTCTTGTTCTTGGTTTGATCTTAAGATTACTATAAATTCTACAATTGGTATCAAGAGCAATAGAGTGGTGTGTTTAGTTTTGTGTTCTCTTTATTGTTGTTCAAAACCTTTCAAGAGCAAAGTTAAGTGAGTTCAAAAATATTTTTTTGTACTTTAAAAACCTTAAAGTTTTCATTTTTATTGTTCTAAATAGGGTATAGTAACATAGTGTTTGTACGAAGAAAATTTGCTAAAAACCATTGAAAATCTTGGGGGGGGGAGGGGAGGGTTGGGAGGTGGGGGGGGGGGGGTTTGAAAATTTGGTTTTCGTACTATTTGAACCGAACTAAGAACCGAACAAAGAGAACGACTAGAACATGAACCGAACTGAATCTCTATTTGCATATGGTTGGGACCGAACAACTTCATCGTGTCAACGCGCGCGAACGAGTGCTCTCTAGTTGAAACCGAACGAGTAGTTTCTAGTTAGAACCGAACGAGTGTTCTCTAGTCAGAACCGAACGAGTTGGACCGAACAAGCAGGACCGAACTAGTAGGATCGAACTAGGTGTACTTTGACAATCGAACTAGTGATAACCGAACTAGCAGGACCGAACGAGAGGACCGAACGAGAGGACCGAACGAGAGGACCGAACTAGTGAAAATAAATTAAGTTTAAACTTAACAAACTCAATTTTAAATTATACGGTTATTTCTT